>JAECUM010048313.1:0-26161 GCA_016617855.1 Megalonaias nervosa
TATATATATATATATATGGGGTGGGTGATATATTGTACATTCATTGTAGATTGTATTATTCCTTCGTTTCTGGGTTGAGTATAGCCTTAGAATGAACAATACGTGACAATGTCTTTGTGGGTAGTAGAACACCAAGTGGAAGGCTTGGGTTAGTCGACAAACATGAACTCAAAGCCCACCAGATGTTACTTCACACAATACATTGCACGTGTCCTTTGTTACCGTGCACTTAGCAGGGGCCGTTACTTTGTAATATGTAAGAGTTCTATAGTTTGTTTCCCTACTCACTCTTCTACGCTTATTTGACTTAGCCGTCTTTAACAGAGGGAGAGAGAAATTATTGTCAAGCTGTACTTACTAGTAATCCCGGTCATCGAACAAGACGACGAGATCTGGTCGCAAAATCATCGCTAGCGCGAGACAGGGTGATGTCGTGACAAAGTGACCTTAATTTCTGGGTATTACTTGCAGCTCACAATGGCCTTCTCTGAAGATGGACAGCTAATTGAATTTAATAGGGAGATCGGCATTTTATCACGAACTTTCGGCCTCTGTGGTGGGAGAATGGTAAGCGAGAAGGAATGCCGTTCCTTCGTGGCCAGGTCTAGGACACATCATTTGGCTCAGTTTTATCGGCCTCCTGCATTTAATCCCGTCTCTCTACCCTATGATATTTGTTTTATTGTTTTTTTGAGACAGTTTTGTTATTTCTTCTTTGTTTCTATCGTCTTGAAAAACAATGCTGGAATTTACAAAGTGAAATTAGATGATTACAAACCATGTTCTGGAAGAACAGTATAAATAATATGAAAACTAGTACTCTGGGCTTTCTCAATACTTATGCCGTTTTTGGAAAGTTTTCGGACCAAGCGCAATAATCAAAAGCTTAAGAAAGGACATAGAGAAAAGTTTAGATACCTTCTACCCAATTTGAAAATCCTCGGCCCTTTCCGCCAAGTCGAGAAAGAAGCCTCGCATATAATTCGTCACCATTGAGAACTATATTCTAAGCTACTTTCGTTCACTTGTGACAAGATGATCTTATAAAGTGCAGGAGGAAAATGAATGCTGAGAAGACACTTTGATGTCATTTTAGATTTTTCATTTCTTCTACTTACGTGATACGTCACACTGAGATTTTTCAAAGTAATAAACAGACATCGATTCCGCCATTTTTTGAACCTCATTAATTAAAAAGCTAACCTGAAATAGTGTGTTTTCCGGTAATTCAATACCATCGTCTTTGAGCTTCTCATTCTACATGAATCTTTTCTTCAGCTACGACATGGCCAAACTTTTGTATAAAATGAAGGGTGAAAACTTATTACAGCGTTAAGATCGTCCATCGTCTGGAACCCGAAAAAACTAAACAATTAAATATCTCATTATACCCAGTTCGTGTGCGCACGTATTGGGCCTGAAATTGAACCAATCTGAAGAAAAGTTACAGTTTGACTATTTTTTAAGTTTCACGAAATTACTGTTATTCTTTTTAAACTTTCTAGTTTGTGCTCATGTGGCCATAAAGCTGAGTGAGCTTTTGGTATAGTCCTGCGTCCGTCGTCCGTAGAATCTTCGGTTAAACATTGTTCACACATCAGCAAGATCTCGGATAAGTACAATAATAAGCGAGATTCAACAATGAAGTGACCTTGCGTCTAATTCTCTGAGCTCATTACCCACTCTGAAAGCCATATTTCTGAGTGTGTGTGATTTGGATTTTTAACGTAGCTTTAACAATTTTTTAGTCATATCGCTACGATGTCTGCAGTGTGGAAGTTTATAGTGATGTCTAGCACTGGGGCATCATGCCGCAGACATGTAGCATGATGTCCCACCCAGTCACATTATCCTGACACTCGGCCGACCAGTCCTAACACTAACCTTTTAATGTTGAGCGCCAAGCGAGGCAGCTGTTAGTACCATTTTTGTAAGTCTTTGATATGACTCGGCAGGGGTTCGAACCCACGACCTCCCGCATCCGAGGCGGACGCTCTAACCATTAGGCCACCGGAGCGGTCTTCCATATTTCCATATTTCTGACCCGATTTGGATCAAACTCGGAATATAGGCTTATATTATCTAGTCCGCAGAAGAGTTCAGTAATGAGCGAACTTCATCTGCATTGACGAGGTGATACTGTATTTAACTGATTCAATGTTTTTCCACTTTGAAGGGTATATTGCTGATCCGATTTAGAGCTAACATAAAATATGGACTTAGATGATAAGTATCTCAGATTTTTATAATGAGTGAGATTTACGCATAACAATTTGATCATGTGTCTGATTATCTAAGCTTGTGCTATATTTTGGATACGATTTTGATCAAGCTAGGAATATGTCTTTAAAAATATGATGATCTCGGATGAGTTTTTAATGAGCGAGATTTTCGATCCAACATCTAATGAAGGTTTGCACGATCATGATCTCGCATGAATTCGATAATGAATTCGATAATGAATGAGATCTATACATCTAAATATGGTTATCTTGCATCAGTTTGTCCGAGCTTGTGACCACCCTACAAATCGTATTTCTATTCCAGTTTTGATTAAACTTGATAAATAGACAAAAGACAAATCATTGAGATCTCAGATAAGAGCATTTATGATCAAAATTCGTTCATATTACTCAGGGGCTTTGCATCTGATTGGCTGGCATATATTAATGGGGTGGTCATGCATCTGATTGGCTGGCATATATTAATGGGGTAGTCATGCATCTGATTGGCTGGCATATATTAATGGGGTAGTCATGCATCTGATTGGCTGGCATATATTAATGGGGTGGTCATGCATCTGATTGGCTGGCATATATTAATGGGGTGGTCATGCATCTGATTGGCTGGCATATATTAATGGGGTAGTCATGCATCTGATTGGCTGGCATATATTAATGGGGTGGTCATGCATCTGATTGGCTGGCATATATTAATGGGGTAGTCATGCATCTGATTGGCTGGCATATATTAATGGGGTGGTCATGCATCTGATAGGCTGGCATATATTAATGGGGTGGTCATGCATCTGATTGGCTGGCATATATTAATGGGGTAGTCATGCATCTGATTGGCTGGCATATATTAATGGGGTAGTCATGCATCTGATTGGCTGGCGTATATTAATGGGGTAGTCATGCATCTGATTGGCTGGCATATATTAATGGGGTAGTCATGCATCTGATTGGCTGGCATATATTAATGGGGTGGTCATGCATCTGATTGGCTGGCATATATTAATGGGGTGGTCATGCATCTGATTGGCTGGCATATATTAATGGGGTGATCATACATCTGATTGGCTTAGCTTCTTACCACTCGAAAATCGGTATTTCTAATCCGATTTTAATTAGATTTGTTAAATATGCTAAAATTATGAAAATGTTGGATAAGTTTTATTATGATGTGGTCTTGCAACTAATTGGCTGAGTTTTGTACCACTCTAAAACCTATATTTTAATAGGACTGTGAAAACTCTAGCAAATATATCTGATCAGAGTTTGCTTAAACTTTTTAAACAGTCTTATGTCATCAGTAAGTTGGATGAATTTGATTATGAGGAAGATCTACACATTTTTTATGCATCTTGTTTTCGACTGACTGAACTAGTTACCATTCTGGAGATCGAATTTCAGTCGGACTTTTCGCTGATGCTTAGATCATCATTGTCTTAGACAGGCTTTGTAATAAGTGTGATCTTTGTATATTCATACAATTATATTGCATCTGATTGCCTGAACTCACTACCTCGCTAGATCTAGAAACTATATTTCTCATCCAGTTTCGATAAAACTTGGCAAGTGGAGTTATATCACAAAGGTCTTGTATAATTTGAGAGAGAGAGAGAGAGAGAGAGAGAGAGAGAGAGAGAGAGAGAGAGAGAGAGAGAGAGAGAATTTAAATAGTCCTTTATCGTTGGAAAGAATTCTAATAACATTCTTCAATAAAATCTACACGATGCAAAGCTTATATAAGACGTGTTCTTACAAAAGTACATAAACATAAACATGGTCAGCTGTTAAGTTCTGTAGGCCAGGTGAGCCATATCAGGTCCTATAAACGCCTCGTGTTTTTAAATAGGGTCAATTTAGTTTTTATTTATTTGTTTAAGCACGTTACACTCATGTTAAGATTAAAAAGTCACCGTTAGCAGAGAAGCGTATAGGAGGTTATTTAATTCGCGTCGTAAATCAGTTGTAAGGTTTTAAAGATTGGACAAATTCGAGCATTTTTCCTTTCCGGAAAGTAACTATTTCAGCGAGTCACTTACAAGAAAATTGTGTTGGGTGTGACCTACTCTCAAAGACATTAGTTAAGTAATACTATGCTAAAACAACCGTGCTTTTAATTGCATGTGAGAAATTGATATTTGCAGGGACAAGAATGTTTAAATGCTATTTCAGGTGATTAAAATATCGTTGAATAATAATAATAATAATAATAATAATAATAATAATAATAATAATAATAATAATTTTATTTATGAGGGTGACGCAATTAGTACAAAAACTAATTTCTACTGTGGCCCGCAATTATCTACATATATACAGGCAAATATATAAAATACAGATGGGAAACATCATACAAAAAAGTATTATCGGTTGGTGCACGCAAAACAAAAAGCTTATGCAATTATTAGGTCTCATATTTACTCATTACTGTTGTTTTTTGGTGCTATATGCTAATTAGTGCATAATCGCCATGATACTTCGGATATTCCACCTTTCATCAAAGAATTCCAAAAAAACACCATCTTGCAGTTGTACCTGCTCAGTAACGAGAGTGACGACGATATTGGCTGTTATAAGGTGCCGATTGAATTTTCTTGCCCCATACAGGTATTTGAATCTATTACACTCTACTGTTTCGTACGGAGATCAATAGAAATAAAAAGTTGTCTTCCTTAAGTATGAGTGACCTAGGAAAGGTAATGTTGACAAATTGCAATCTCAATAGATTCAGGTAAATACCGGAGTTGCATAGGCTATTTTAAGACGCTGCATGCGACAGGCTGTCTGGAGCCAGCCCGATTAACCAGATTGCCAATTCCGTGCAATAATTTGTAATTATTTTACTGAATTGCTAACGGTGATTATCCGCACTTTTCGGCTTATGATATCTGACTTGCATTAATATCGAAATACAGGTATCCGTTGGATCTTGACTATCAAGGAATGTCGGAACTGACCGGAAAACGGTGTAAATGGGATCTGGCTATTGAATTTTGTAGATAGCCCGGAAAAAAAATTGTAAAAGAGATAGTTGGATTAGTGGGCTGGATAAATACAGAATACGGCGACACGGGCAAACTTAAAGATGGCTTACAAGATATGGGTTTATTATCCTTATCACTGTCTAGCGTTCTGTTATACTTACACAAAATGACCTAATACCGGAGATAGATTGGGGGCATATATGTATAATCGTCAAACACGGAAAACAAAACTGGAAATTTAGTTACTCTACATTATGAAGAAAATGCATGAAATATAGCCTAAGTTTCTCATCTTAACCAACAGGAAACATTCATTCGACTTAATTATTTTTGCCACCAAATATTATAAAATTTAATAATAAAAAATATTAATGTCAAACAATAGTAGAAAGAATAGGAAGAAAAATTAATATTGAGCATCATGTTCCTTAGTGATTAATTTGTCTTTACCTAATTGACGGTGTTATCAAAAGATTTTTTGTTACAGTGATATTTTGATCATGAGAGATACTTATTCAGTAGTGGATTATGCCAGGACACGTTCTGGTAATGACAGGGTCTTGCTATTGGTAGGGTTACTCGTTCAGACATTTTCGTATTTCCCTGGATGTGGCCGCTCCCTTAAGTCATTGAACTGAGCAACATAATATTTGCGCGAAATTTAGAAACTCTTTGACCTGAACGAATATATGTATGATTTGTTGCTGTAAGTGCGGACAATACGCATGTTGAAAGCAGCATCTACTTCAGCCTCCCCGATTGAGAAAGGCCTCATGTAGTAAGATAGCCGAAAAAGTGTACGAATATGCAGTGGTATTCAGTCAATAATGGCCGATGTGTGACATTAAGAATCGGCCATATAATGGAAATGAACTGATGGTTAATTAAAGTAAATTTGCTTAATTTATTCTTGCTAGTTGTGCTTTCAGGAACTGTATAAAGAAACACCCGTTTTTGCGGAGTGGCAGCGAGGGCCCCGATGTTTGTATTGGGTTCTGATGCCCAGAGAAGCCGATTCAGATTCTAGTAAACAAGGAGACAATAGCATGTTTTTTTCACCATGCGACAGTGTCTCCTCCTCAAAGCGTGGAGATGAGAATTGGGAGGAATCCTGAAAAATCGGCATGTTTTGATGATGCGGTTGGTTCTTTGAAACATTTTGATGCCATCCCTTTATAAGCAAGAGGAATGGCTTTCTCGGGTAGATTTGCGCCAATCTAAAGACGTTTCTAATGACAGACTAAAAAGTATTATTACTTTTCATTTAAACCTTTTTGACAAGATGTATGCTACCGAGCACTTAGTTGTTAAAATTTTAAACCTACTCATTAACCCTTGTTTCATTCCATCATTCATCTTTCAATGTTGAAAGTAAATTGAGGAAATGTCTTCAATTTTGAATTTGTGACCTCGTCAAGAACGTTAAGTACTGCTGATAATAGAATGATAACGTTTATGATGGCATCAGTTTGACAATAATCGTCAGCTTTTCTGCTTATTTTTCAAGCATTAATAATGTCCATATTTCTTGGTTTTATTGAGTTTATTTTGAGCCCAGCTATGTCAAGTTTCAAGGGAATTTAGCACTGACAGGTTTCTTAAACAAACACCCAAAAGAATGAGTGCCAGTCTCTATTTGATGCAATATTACCACAGGCAAAAATAGTTCGTCATTTTGCTCACCTGATATCGCGACATAGCATCGTCATGCTGTCCTTGTTATATGCCTGCGTTGAGGCGTTTTGATATTTTTTAAGATACTTCAATGAATACAAACTTTTTTAGAAGCAAAATATAGACTGAATGTGCTTTAGATTAATGGTGGATTTTCACGAGTTTCTACCGTCTTACCTAACATTTTCATAATTAAATATAGTTTTCTAGCAACCTGACATTTTCATTTCTTTCACATATGCTCTCGCTGATCATCAAGATAATATCTTCCTAGGTAATTATTCAGTATTGGTTATTATGCCGTTATCAACAATATACCACTTTGAAAGTAGTTATTCCATGTTGTACAATATAATATCAATAACTGGATGATATGAACTGGAGATGGCAATATAAATAATATAAAAAAATATAGTTTGTTTTTAGCTCAGCTGGCGGTATGGCCTTGTGAACTTATGGCATGGCACTACTTGCATCATGCGTCGTCGATCAACATTGACATTTCTGATTTCTCAAGATTATCTAATTGGCCAATTTGAATAAAACTTACTTGGAATGTTCATCAGGACACTATCTTCCGAATGTTGGGAGTGGTTCCATTGCAACGGTTTGACTTCTATAGCAAGCAAAAATGGAAAACCTTTATTCGACTCCTCCTGACAATCTTGATCAAACTTGGAATATTTGTCAGGGCCCAATGTATTAAAACTTGTATCTGGGGTGGCTCGCTTTCGGCAATGTGGCTTCCACCGCAACCTTATGACAAACGTATTTTCAAATTCTCCCAAACCGCCGAACCAATTTTGATCAAACTTACCAGCTTTTTATATGATATACCCTATTGTGTTTGGGGTGGCTCCTTAGTATTGGTGTGACTTCCATAGGAACCGAGTTGAAAACCTACTTTCCACTTCTTCTGTAGAATGGCTGAGCCAGTTTCGCTCAGACTTTATTGGCGTGTTTCTTACAATATGTTCTTGTTTTCGGTGGAAAATCGGTATTTTGTATTGTAGAAGAAATTGGAAAGGAAATATGATGAAAGCAGTCAACATGTAAAATGCACGGCTTTTCTTATATCATCGACTTAAGCAAATGCAACATTTTTGTTTTGTTTAAAAAAATATATTTGTATTTGTCTGTAATTTTACATCTGGGGAGAAAGTCATACGTATCAACCTGATTTGTATTGTTGATAGGTATCATTGATAGAGCTCAAAGAGTGGCATCGTTTTACATGACAAACTTAGAGACTATTACATAACGGCTCGTGATTCTAAAGATGTCACTACTTTATCAATGTTTCACGACATCTTTATTTTCTGCTTTGGTTTTTGTTTTTCAGACGACTTGATAGGAATCAGATGACCCATATACCTGACTTGTTGTTTGCAAATATGCCAAATTTGGAGAGATTGTGAGTAGCAATAACTTTATTTATTATTGTTCACCTATTTACCACCCACCCCCGCCGGCACTTCTCCAGTCCCCCCCCCCCCAACCCGCCCCACCTAACAAATTATTAATCCCATAGTTACTACTAGTTAGGAATTGAATGTCTGATTTGGGGTAACCTTCCTGAACATAGTTACTGATAGCCTGCTCTGTTCCATGGCGTCAGAAGTTCTCTGTGTTCACCGCTGTCGAATATGCTGGAAGCGATTTACTTTTGCGAATTTTTCACTGCTCGTATTTCTGTCTGCTTTCATAAAACGAACATCTAACATCTAATTTCGCGAATGCAGTTTTATCAGAAATACCGCAATACTAAACAGGATGAGAAAAAACTACGTTGATTTCCGGTTGAGCCAATACGTTATTATGTGAATATGAGGGACTCTGTATGGTTGATTTCCGGTTCAGCCATATCTTATTAAGTGTTCTTGTTGTTGTAGGGTTTAACGCCATTTTTCAGCACAAGATAGGCTATACATGGCGGCCAGTATTAATGGTGGAGGAAGAACCCGGAAAACCCCCGGAAAGAACCACCGACCCACGAGAAGCTACTGGCAAGCTTTCTCACATACCCACATTGGCCGAACCTGACTCGAACCCACGCAGACAGAGGTGAGATGGCAATGATCCGTAACGGTGAGCGCTTTAGACCATTCGGCCACTCGGGGCCCTTGTTATTAAGTGAATATGAGGAAGACTAAATGGTTGATTTCCTGTTGAGCAATATTTTATTACGTGGATATGAGGAACACTGAAGGGTTCATTTCCTGTTAAGCCATATGTTATTACGTGAATATGAGGGACACTAAAGGGTTGATTTCCGGTAGAGCCATATGTTATTACGCGAATATCAGGGACACTAAAGGGTTGATTTCCGGTTGAAAATATATTATTACCTGAATATGAGGGAGACTGAAGTTTTGATCATAAGTTGGAATTTATAGATTAGGAAGTTTTGTGGCCAATAGGCAATTTTAAAATTTGAATTTAATTTGAAGTTGCAGTTGATGGATGGACATGGCAGAAGTAAACTCAAAGAAAGGACGACACTAGTAATTATACAGCGTATATGTTGTATGAATATAATTTAATGTCATATATAAAGTTAAGACCTTTGCAAAACCAAAATTCGTATATATTATATCTGTATTCTGCTTCTATCGAAGTACTGTTTTTTGATCTATAAAAATGATATTTCTTCAGGGGCAAGGTGAATATTTTCTGAAATTCGGCTCCAATGGATTATGCAAAAAGAAATGGAAACATAGTGAGCAAACACAGAGTTAATATATTCCGCATGTGACGTATTGTGTTTCAGTTTCATAACGAACAGTTTGTTTAGTTTTATTTATTTCTTACGGCAGTTTCAACACATTATTGGCCATAACATGCTGTGGAAATGGAAGCATGTTCCCTATCCCGAAACACACAGCGAAGCAACCGACACGCACTTGGCTGGCTGAGTATTGAATCCACGACCATTAGATTGCAGATTCAATGTTGTACCAGTTGAATTACCGCAGCCCCCATATAACCATCAGGCAAATGCCACATACTTGGGCTACGCCCTTGCGCAAGTGACCCTTAATTTTCATTGTTAATAATAATAATAATAATAATAATAATAATAATAATAATAATAATAAAGACTTCATGTTCAGAGGGTGACTCAATAAGTTACAAATGAGAAACTAATCTACCTTGCGGCCCTCTATTATGTACATCTAAGATATAAGCTAATAATATGTTCACACACAGTATATACACAATTGGTTTTGACACAGAGTTCTCTGTATTGTGTCCGTAGGGCACATGATATAGAAAACGAAGACAGAAGATCGTTACAGTTAAGCTTGGACTAACTGAACCGAGCACACCCCTTTCCATAACGTACTGTGATTGCCAAAGAAGCAGGAGATAAGCAATTTTATTGAGTGACAAAAAAAGTCTAATTTTTATTGGCTTGGGCACTGAGCGACAGAACATGGTCGATGATCATTAATAGAAAATGTAAAGTAGAGAAGAAAAAATCTTTATCAGAAACACTGCTGGGTTTATTTCCAAAGCAGTATGTATGGAGGAAAATATGTAGACTCAAATGTTTTACTGTATCATAAGGACTTAAAGTCCTAAAGAGGAAGGCTTGCGACAGGGAAATTGATAGTGATCACATACTGTCGGGATGTAAATTTGTATACTTCTAAAACATTTATTATTGGAAGAAATGTGAGCTGATACTGTTGTTTTAGCGAGAAAGAAACTAGAAAACCGTGTTGTAGTCTGACCACAAGTACTAATTCATATCATAGAATACTGGAAAAAAATAATATTTATTAGTTTATTTACATGATTGTTTGGAACCAAACGATACAAATTCTCAAATATTAATAACGATTTTTCTTTTCCTGGTTTAGTAACAAAATTGCATAAAATGTTTATTTTCTTCAATCATTAAACAAGTAAAGAACAACATTTATTTGGTCTTGTTTACTAGGAGACTTATTAGTATATTTATTCTTTGTGTTTTATGTTCAGGTAAAAACATACTGTACTGTATCAGTTCTCACCTTAGGGTAAATAGTATTGATTCATTCATACATTTGTCTCAATGAACCATCTGGCGTCTACACCAAACCTGTACAATTATCTGGTTGACATAATATTTACTTAATCCTGTCATATTTTGGGCCACTTCATATGTGGGAAAGCAAAGAGAATATTCATATTTACAATAATTTGCACCTTTATCTAAATGAAGAAAATAGATACAGGTGTTAACAGGTGTTTATGTAGGATCAGATTGAATCATCAAAGTATATACAAAATGACACTGTAAACCCCTAAATATATATCATGTGCACATAAATGAAAGTTTTTGAAAAGGATTTTCGTTTATATTGCTAAAAATGTAGACCTCACCAATTTGAAGAGCCCAAGGTTCTTTGCTCTGCCTTCCAGTTAGATTTTTATTATTTTCCCCCAACTCATATGTTACAAATCAGCCTTTAAAAAGGCTGTAATAATAGGAATGTATATATCTTTACCATGACGGAGGGGATTGGGACTGGACTCAATTTTCTAATTATAATCCATGTTTCAAATGTGGACCTTATTTCTTAAAACAAAGAAAATCACTAAATCAAATACAGCAGAACAAAATAAGGACAAGTACTGATAATAACCGGTTGCAGATAGGTAACAATACTTAATCAGCTGCCACTAGAACAAACAGTACATTTTTGTTTCCAGAGTTTCACCAAACATTGACTGTCAAAACCATTCACATTTCAATTGAATTGACCCCTTAAACATATACATGTAGTTGTAAAGTTGAGGTTATTGACGCGTAACATCAGTGACCACTGTGTTTGAGTACAAGGAGACTATACTATGAAGACACCTGTGCAGGAGTTTCCCTGTACATTTTGTATGGGTTCTTTCGAAAGAACTTAATTAATGAAGTTTTGAAACTAGAAAGAAGATTTAGTTTGTTCTAGTGGCAGTTTTAAAAACGTTTTTTTTTCTCGATATAGTTAGATCTAATTACAATGCATTGTTTTTGCCGTGGTCATTCGAATATAATTATCCAAAATACATGGTGTAATGACCAAAGATGGAAGATTAACATTAATTGCTAATAAATTGTATATAACATCTTAAAAGAGACTAGTATTAACCATGCCAATGTAGAGAGAACTAGTACTGACTATTCTACAGTAGAGTGGACAAGTACTGATCATGCAACGGTAGAGTGGACAGTATTAACTATGCCACGGTAAAGTGGACTAGTGTTAACCATGCCACGGCAGAGTGGACTAGTGTTAAACATGCCACGGTCGAGTCGACTAATATTAACCATGCCACGGTAGAGTGGACTAGTATTAACCATGTCACTGTAGAGTGAACTAGTGTTAACCATGCCACGGTAGAGTGGAGTACTATTAACCATGCCACGGTAGAGTGGACTAGCATTAACAATTCCAAGGTAGAGTGGACTAGTGTTAACCATGCCTTGGTAGAGTGGACTAGTATTAACCATGCCACCGTAAAGGAAATTTTAAATGAGGTCTCAAAAGCTTTACTATTTGTACTTTGAGTGTCTTGAGGAGATTTCATAAATTTTACTTAAAGATTTTGAAGATTATGCTTGTTGCTGTTTTGCTTGTTTGTAGAAATATACATGTCTTGCTCAGCATTTATATACATTCTCGTACTAAAACATTAAGAGGGTCATAAATATGTGTTCTTATAAGGGGTAAGTAAATATTGCAAGAGATAGCAGAACTAACCTTCAAAGACATACAGGGATAAAACTTTTATGGTGTGTCTACAGTATACATATTGTGTATACATTGTATAGGATAAATTGCCGCCAGTAGATGATGATGATGGTACACACAGTTTGGACTTTCCTTGATAAGCAGCGTTTTGTTGTTGATGTTGTTGTTGTTGTTGTTGAAGAGATTGTTTGGTATAACAACTACTTGCAATCAAAGAGCAACTGACAACTCAACTCATTGTCACCTGGGATGTTGAGAATTTTGAGTCTCTGTTTTACATTCTGTTTGAAAGGGACGAAGTTTGATTTATATATCGCAGGATACACCGTGTTTATTGATTTTATTCGATGCCAAATACTTCTTCAGTTGTATCATTGTAGCACAAGGCCTTCAGTGTCATCGCCAATTGCAATCACCAACTAATTCTGAATCAGGTGAGGAAGATTTATCATCTGAAGACAAAATGATAGGTCCTACAAGGGATGCTAAAGGGGACACATGCACATTAGGAATAAAACTTAGGAGAATTTTCTTATCAAATAAGAAAGAAGCAAAGACTAATGTATAGGATGACAAGGAACAAGAGTCTACTAAGTCGTGGAAACTTGGCTTCGAAGTTGCTGGTAAACAGTAGACTGGCCCCCAATTTGTTGAGAAACTGAAATTTAATCTTTCTGTCGTTAAAGCAAAATATCATTGAAAGATGTAACCTGCACTTTTTTCTTGGTCAACTCCACCTAGCACATGCTTAACATGTTTTGATTGTTCAAGCAGTGTTAGGTACATTTTCAATTAATTGTCATCACTGATTGGTCCACTTTGTTTTGGAGTGAATGTACTCAGCAGTTTCCGTACTCTCAGCAGGAAATTCTAAATTATGTCCAATGCTATTTGTCCACTTCCTCTGGGAAAATATAATTCCCTCATCATGAACTATCAGAGTCATTGAGTCAGATGTTTGATATCTATTTGATACAGACAATTGATTCTTCCAACTTTAGCATAAACTTGGAATGTTCAAATGGCGATCTTGTTCATGGATGCCTTTCTTTTTTGTTTGGCCCCGACAGTGTGTCATTGTAAACTGTTCCATATATGCCCATTTAAACGTTTTAATTTAGTCACAATACATGATGGGAATTCTTTTCAGTTATCAACAAATAACGCTTTAAATAGTGTGTGATTAAGTTTTATCTATTAACAACATATCCGTTGTAGTGATTTATCATCTGCACACACCTTTCCACTGTAAAAGTGTGAGGTCCTCTGTTAGCAGCGTTGACAATGGTAGAAAAATATGTTTGCTCTTTCCTTCCACTTGTACTTATACAATTTACTAACATCTTTCTTTTTATATAGCTGTGTCAAACCCAGTCCAAATATTTCTCCACACCATCTATTACATTGATTAAACTTGGCCTCAATTGATAGCTTGATTGTTGATTGAATTCAAAGGTGGATGGAGAGAACAAATCGTTTACCTGAAAATATGTCCATCCAAAGACACGAAAATTAGAGATTTTAACTTTGGGATTGCCAATGATGTATGCCCATCGGGGTTTACTCATTACGTTATACATTGAGTTAAGTGTTAGCTCTTTATAACCTAATCTGTTCAGGTCGGTCAAAGTTTGTTATATTTAATCAAGTTCAGGGAACTCAGGGAAGGGTATATGTTGTAACCTCCAATTCATCATTTCATTATAGGTTTGTTTATTTTAGCTTTAACAGTAATTGTGAGATGAAAATGGGAGGTGTGTACTTTCGTTCACTATGATAATACATTGATGTTTGTCTCGCTTATATTATAGTTTGAATCCTCCAGATTTAAGACGAACAATAGCCATCTTTGACAATTATTTGAGAATATTGTGGTGATAGAGATCGTAGACAGGGTTATATTCTTATATTTGAATTCTTCTGAATACAGATGAACATTGTGTCAAAAGTTAAAACATATAATTTTCCAGCATTCAGTATGAAAGTTGAACACAAAACAGACGCCAGTTCGTTTATTCATAATCGAAAAGGTCTTTATTTTTGTTTCTTTTCTTACTATGATGCTAAATATAGGTGAAAATCAGGTTTTATTAATTTTTTGGGAACAAAGTGACAAGATAGGCTTATTTAAAAAGAATTCAGAGTTTTCACAAACATAATTTTTTTAAAGAATTGAACATAAGACCCTGTTTTCAGAACTTAAGACATTTCAAACCATTCATGCAATATTTGCAATGCTCATGAGATCATGACAGCACCAATGACAGATCTGCATTTAGAAGCGGCAATGATCAAATAGACTCCAAGTCAGAACTCTAACCCTTTGGTTTGCTAAATGCCGCCCAAACCTGCTACTGCTCGATGATAGTTTAGTGCTTTGACATCAGGGAATATCTTGTGTACAACTACACAAATGTCCCAGAAGCTCTCTTCCGTACATTCTGTACACGAATGTTCCACATGCTCTCGTTCGTATAATTCTGACATGATTGTCCCAGATGCTGCCTTCCGTACATTCAGTACACGATTGTCCTAATGCTCTCTGTTGTACATTCAGTACGTGAATGTCTGAGATGCTATATTCTGTTCGGTACATTTGTTATTTAATGGATTTTTCTGCTTTTGAAGATAATATAAACGGAATGCTTTATAGAGTTCCCTTTACTAAAGAGACTTCGTTCTCAAGTACCGTTAGAACCAGTTTAGATGTACAATTCTCGTAAAAAGAAATTTTATGGAGGTTTTTCCTCTCTAGTTGATATATGTGCATGCTGCCAGTACCACGAACTGAGGGCAAATGCCAGGTAATGGATAGAATTAAAGAAAAACACCCCAAACAGTATGAAAACTACCAAAGGATATGATTGCAACAAATAATACTTTTTGTAGAACAATAAAATGAGCTCATCTGCATGAATTTGTTCTTTACGCAATAAATGCTTAGTAACGTATTACAACTGAGAGATGACCGGACACCATTTTCTATGCAAATTTTGCTTGTATGTTCATCGAAAGCGCTCGAGCAAAATGGCCACAAATATATAGTTAAATGTTAGATATTCTGGCGTGCTACTAATATATAGTTATATGTTACATATGCTGGAGTGTTACTAGGCTAATGATCTATAGGCGGGATTTTGCTGACGTTAAGAGTTATTGTTTGTTATCTATCTTATGAGGACTGCCTCATTTGATGCGGTGAATGACTCGGCCTTTTCCGGTATGCACACCATAATTTTGACAGATAGTTCAGTTATTATAGTGTTTAATAAATCTCCTTGAGCGTGTTGACTTTTTTGATGAAAAGCCCTTCAGAAATACCTTCACAGCATTTTTAAAGTCCGTATTGCAAAATTAGGTGCTAAACTTCATGACTATTTGAAGGATAAAGACCAAGGTTTTTTTCCTCAGCAGAATGAGGGGTCACTTAGAAGTACCCGGACGATAAACTCTCTATACTGCAGAGATTAATATTTAGAAAAAGTAGGTAAGATTTCCTGAAAAGTTCAGATCTGAGACCGGTACCCGATGTATTGTAACCTGTCATTAACCTAAGAATTCGAAGTTTAAAACCATTCGAAAAGCTAGACCATTATCTTTATATTTCTCTGATGAGATATCTAGTAAGTCTATACCCCGATAACCAACCAATATAGCTAACCAGCTAAACAGTAGTGACACTTCAAAAAGTGCTGTGCCTTTGGGAACCAATGAGGAATGCTGAATGAGTAACTGTTGATATTTACTTGTCTTACTGTGACAGGTGCAAATTAACAAAAGTATATCTTAACTTCACTTACCTTGACATGACATACCTACTAGCGTAAATATATCTGATTGAAAGTAATGACTTTCAAGTATTTAAGTTATCAGTGAGTTGCCCAACTGTGTTTTGAGGGCTCAGTTATACTTTTCTCAATGATGCTTGAAGTGTCAGTTTATATAATCGCTGATACAAGTACTTCTTTTCATTTAAAATAAATTTGTTTGAACTTATAATAGCTTCATTTTTGCTGAGCTTTTATAATGTTCTACAGCATTTACTGCTGAAAAGAACTTATTACAAGTTATTAGTGTTGACACGCTCTCAGGTAACACAGCATTTGCTTTTATGCCCCCGTCTACACTGTCAATTTTCTCTAAAAAATATGTCGTGTATTAATTTGTTGCTGAGAATAGATCATTGAATTAACATCACGTGCATAATGGATCCGTATAGACAGAGCAATACTGTTATTTAAACTGGAGTATTTCATCAAAATAACAATAATTGAGTCAGCCAGATAAGGTAGAAACCAACCCTGACCCAGGGTCAGCTAACACACATTTTACAGGGTCCTATACTTGAAAAAGCATAGTTTTCATCCTAGAATTTGCAGCTGCTGTGAAATTCCGCATCTGGTTTTCATCGCATAACTGACATTCTGTGTATACTTAAGAGTTGCCCTGGATTGGAAGTATCGGGGATGAAAAGTCCTGTGCAGCAACAGCTCAGGTTCATGCAATGTAAAATGAGGATACTTGGTTGAACAGAGACAGAAAATATTGTCTAGGAGTTACCAGTAGTTGTCAGCGGTTACATATGTAACTTTTTAGAAGATCCCCATGATCAAACCGGTTCATACACTTAACTACCGCACTGTATGCATGAGAACGCGAGATTGAAAAATTAAAAAGCGACAAAGTAGACAGTAGACAATAGACAGTTGGTGCCTTTCGTTTGAGAAATATCAGTGCATCTTTAGTAGTTGTATGGGATACCCATACAACTACTATAGGTTTTGGATATCAAACATCATGTTTTAAACTCAAAAAGTCATTACTCCTGCAGGTAAGAAGGCATTTTAAACCATTTAACATAAATGTATGTAGATCAAAGAGTGAGTGCAAAATCTTTGATTATCAAAGCTCAATTATTGGGAATGTTAAATTAATATAACAATATTTGACAAATATATAATATTCATATTGATTCAGTTAATTAAATATGTAGCAATTAATTCTTGTCATTATTTTGATATCTTAATAAAGTCCGTTGGTTGAAACGTCATTGGAAATGGTTTAAAGTATTATTAATATATTTGATAGGTTCGTACTCTTCCGTATATGAGGAATATCACTAAACAAGACAAATAACACAACAAGTCAGCCTGGCGTTGATGATGTCATAACCCCAAAGCCAGGCACGTATTTTAAGGATCAATCATGCACAACATGTACTCTGATTAGCATAACTGAAACTTCCAAGGCCCACATTGCTAGATGTAAATCATTGCAATCAACCCTACGATTGTTTTAAATACGAACACCAAGACACATTTTGTCATTCTAGGACGATTGCAGATTTTATTCCAGAGAAAAAGCTGTAATTATAGGATACATATTTCAGTATTTTAGAAAGTACATTCGTATTTGATGCAAGATATCGTACACAAGCAAAAGGACAGGTTTTAATTTTAAACACATTCATCCCATGACTTGCACTCAACATATTCGAAAGTATATATTGTTCTTCTGTCCATTAGCTATCTTAATTCAGAACTAAAAATCAAGCATAAAAACTAAAGTAGTTTTAAATATGAATTTCATTGGGTTTGTTTATTTTTTTATTGTTTACGTGATAAAATCATTTCAGGTTTTAATTTTCTTTTCTAGAAAATGATTCTTTCATAAAGAAATCACAATGATTTGGCCTGGCTTTTTCTCTACAACTGATGTAGGTATAAGTGCTCTTGAGATACACCTGTTGTCAGGCAGGTAAATATTCGGGCGATTAGTTCCCAGGTGAGACTGCTATTACATAATAAGAAAGATTAGCACCATTTCTCCTTTTCATCAAGATATCTTGGAAACTAAAACAGGAGAGCTCTGAAGACAGCCCTGTGGTATTCATCGGAAAGCAGGGCCCACAGGTGTGAAAGCACATGTCAGAGTAAAATGACTGTATCTGCTAGTTATGATGCTTTCCAAACTGTATTGGCATAGCGTCAGAAAACTCGTTGGAGAGTACATTGCTAATCTGGGTCTGCATTGTTTACTTGAAATCATAAGTAGCAGACATAGTAAACCCTATAAATCCTAAACACACCAGTCTGAGATTGAAACTTCAGTTTAAGCTTATCAAAAGTGTCCTTTTCATGTGTGACGTCATTTTCCCGCGTCATGAGCTGACACAGAATCTCAAGCTCAGACTCAAAGTTTTTATCGTCTCTTGGCCTGGTCTGCTATGGCATTATGAGAAAGTATATCTGGATCTCCAATGTACAGGTAAACTCATTGGGATAACAAACATTATAGAACATGATCTGTCATGTTGTTTTGGGTTTAACGCCTTTTCTCAGCGCTAGATAGGCTGTATATGGCGGCCGGTATAACTGGTGGAGGAAGAAACCGGGAAAAAAACCCGATAGGAACCACCGACCCGTGGGAAGATACTGGCATGCTTTCTCACATACCCACATCGTCCAAGTCCGAGACTCGAACCCACGCAGACGGAGGTGAGATGGCAGTGATCGATAAAGGCGAGCTGGTTTGACTCCTCGGCCACCCGGAGCCTAATCTGGCACGACATTATTATGTGGCAGTAGATTTTGGTCTATGTATTTTACAGCCCCCCTGCGGGTTGATGGATGTAGAATAGTCGACCAATTGAGGCAGGGGCCACGATGTCTCAATGGTTAGAGTGCCATACTCGTGACCGCCAGGGTGCGGGTTCGAATCCGATCACTGGATCAGTCTGGGTCGGCTGCCGTGGTACGTCCTTTCGGCAAGGCAATTTCTACTTCAGTTCTCTCGGCACTAAGTAACTACTTTTGTTACAATGTCTTGGAACACCAATCCATGCCAAATCAGAACGTTGTCTACTGCTGGATGCACGTTATACTTCAACAAATGCAATAACTGATACTTTCAACATGCGTAACATATGCAGTAGTTGATGCAGACTGCCTGTGTGGCCCATAGAGTAATTGATGCAGTCTTGTGTGATTCATCTAATAGTTGATACAGTCTACCAGTTTGACATATACAGTAGTCGATTCTATCTATTTGTGTATCCCATTCAGTAGTTGATACTGTTTGCTTGTGTGACCTGTACAGTAGTCAATACTATCTACTTATGTGGCTCATGCAGTAGTCAATACTATTTACTTGTGTAATTCATTCAGTAGTTGATAATGTTTACTTATGTGACCCATACAATAGTGGATACAGTCTACCGTATGAACCATACAGACGTTGATGCAGTTGAATTGTGTGACCCGATACAAGTAGTTGTTCATACAGTCTATTGGTGTGATCCATAGAGTAGCTGGTACTGTCTACCCGCGTGACTCTTTTAACTAGTTGATACTGTCTACCGGTCTGACCCAAGCACTGGTTGATACAGTCTCTTGTGTGACTCGCGCAACAGTTGATAGAGTCTACATGTGTGCACCATACAGTAGTTGATACAATTTACTTGTATGACACATTCAGCAATTGATGCCGTCTACCTGTGTTTTCCATAAAGTACCGATTGTTGATACTGTCGTTAGATGACACATCCTATTAAAACGTTTGTAATTCTGTCTGGAAACATATCTTTATCAAATGAAAGTTTAAAGCACATGCTAAGTGCATGCATTCAAAATTCCAATTGGCAGTGTTAGTCTCATGTCAGATGCAGCATCACAGTGTCAGTTGGAAGTATTAGTCACAAGTCATATGCAGAGACAGAGTGCCAACTGTTAGTATGTAGCCAGGTCTCAAAAATTTATTTTTACATGTTGAAGATACAAGCGGGAACCAAGTTTAATTGATACTCTAATATGCAATCCACCTGTTTCATTTCTACAAAATGGAATATTTTCCAATGCATATAAACATTGAATTTCTCACTATGAAAACACATTTCATATTGCAATATTATTGCCATATTGTTGGTTCATGATTATTAGATAAGCAGCTCAGCCTCAGACGATATTACTCCCCCCCCCAACTCCTTCTCGTCCCCAGAGTTTTGATACAGGACGAAATCGTAACATATACTAACAAATATCTTAGTGGTGATAGTGGGCGGATAGTAACATTCCTGTACAATCATGTTGATGTAAATTACTATTTTATTGATGAATCTTTCACTTTGATGTGACAAGAGCCCATGATTAATTTCCCCAAATATGCAAATTTTTCTCAGAAACTCAGGAATGGAGAAATGGCTCATCGTCGTCCAATAGAACATTTATCATGTCTGGTCAGAGACTGTCGTCATATAAATAATCAATCTTTCTACCATCCTTACAGGACCAGTCTGATTTAAGTTTAGAGAAAAATCGTTGAATTACATCATACGTTTTTGTATGGCACAAACAACAAGATCTGCGTTACACACCTCTGCTAATGAAATCTCTCTCTTGCTTGGCTTGAAAGAAGTTGACTAAGATGTGACACAAAATTTTTAACTGTTATATTAGGTTGTGTATAAAGTATTCTGGTAACAAATTCAAATATTAATATAGTAAACCATCGATATAACGAACCACCTTGCAATTAATGCCTCATTACATATAATGATGTCTATGGACTCCAAATCGTTTGCTACAGTGAAGGACTACTAAAGTCAGAATCCGTCCATAGCTTTTTACAACTCTTTGAAGTAAGTCATAATGAGAACTCCAAGACATAATACAAATGACAATTAAATCACGGTCCATTGTTATAAATAAAAAGACAAAAAGGAAAGGACATTTAAATCACAGTTTATTGTTATAAAAGAGACAAAATACAAACGACAATTAAATCACAATCCGTTGTCATTAATTTTTCAGGCTGATGACTGATGATAAATTTTGTCATTTGTTACATGATTGCCTTTTTAATAATAATAATAATAATAATAATAATATACCCGAGGGTTACTTTGAGTATACATGTTAGCTAATCAACTATGTCAGTATCTCTTTACCAAAATGATTATTTAGTAACTTTTGTACAAGACAGATATGGCCTAGGGTTATACATTTCTACCAATAATCCATTCTCACAACGGTTGGGGTGTGTCCCCTAAAGTTGACACACTCCATCTGGCTTACCAAGTTGGAGTGGTTACATCTTAATTCACCTGAAGCTATAGTGCAAACGAAGACGAACAAACTTGTCATGTTATATTTCTCCATATACATTTCCCGTAAGCTCTGAAAAATAAAAAAAAATAAAAATACAAGTGTAACCCAGTCTACATCAGAACAGATTTAAGAATAGATGACTTTAATTTCGGTGTGTTAGGGTAGTATTGATTAGGGCAATATCATTATCGTGATAAAGAATCGGTGCTTGACCCATCAGCTGTATACTGATTGAATGTCTTTGCCCAAAACTACAAAGGCCTGGCATCCTGCCGCCTTTGTATAGTGGCCATTAGGCCATATAGCCTAAGGCATTTCTAGCATAGGGAAATAGTTCTTTGACCGCTCTACATGTATGTGACACTGAGCCACGCAGTAATGATGTATGCAGGGTAAGTTCAGTATTGGAAATAAAAAACGTATATTAGCAAACCACTATTAACCAGATATCTACAGTAAATTACAAGTTTTCTTTGAAATGTATAATTTTCGTTAACTTCAGCAACTATTCCAAAGTATGCCATCGAACAAGATTAGCAGTATCAACTGTAACGAAAGAAAACGTAGTTTAGGGATGATTTGGTGGTTGGATGCGGGTGGTTGTGGTGATAGAAATAGGGTTTTTTTGCGTGCCAGAGAAAAGCTATTGGTATTCTGTATATTTATTTTCTTAACAAAATTGATTGGTCTTTTAAAAACAAAATACCCCACACCCCCAAGATAGAATGATGAAATTTGGCCGTAACGGCCCTGGCATATTCACACTTATTTGTTATTTACTTTTCATTTGTGGAAAAAAATCTTCAAAATGTACATTTTCATGCTTTTTGAAAAACTTGTGTAAATTATAAATCCGTTTCTCTGGTAAAATTTACTCCAACCAAATTCCCGAAACTCACCATACAAGTTAACGAAGAATAATATTCTCCAAAATGACCGACTGCATTACCTGACTCGACTAAGTCTTGGTTTGCTGTTATTTGTTACGTAATTCTTGAATTAGCCAAGCGTCACTAATATACCGTATATACTAGCTTATAAGAGGACTCAAACTGCAAACAACAAAAATCATGATCTACCGTAGCATAATGCGCCTGCAGATCAGGGGTTGTATTGTTTGTTCTACTGGTTACTCATAACAACGGCAGATCTGGGTCTGTGCAATTTGCAGTTGGACTTGTTTATAAGTGAGTATATTCGGTAGAAGTAAACTTGTTGAATGCTTATTTAAAAAAGGAAAAGCGACAGACTTTGTTCAGTATAATGCCACTAATTGTAATAAAAGAGCAGTTGTTGTCCATTTTTAATTATTAAACTAAGAAAGACGCAGAAAATAGGAATCTGCCTATTGTATTGTGTCAGACTGGGAATTTTCTAAACAGTCCCAAAGATAATGTCATTTGTTTCCAGATATGTTACAAGTGATCAAATCATCACAAACTCTTCTAAACGTTGAATGCACTTCATTTAGAAAATACTGTGTGTGCGTGTGTGTGTGTGTGTGTGTGTGTGTGTGTGAGAGAGAGAGAGAGAGAGAGAGAGAGAGAGAATATCTGCGATCACATATCTGTATTAAACATTTTACTTCATCGATTTTACATGAATAAATCAGAGAACATGGCGGAAGAGTATGTTAGGTGATAGTTAAGGGGGATGAGGTCCCCTGTGAATAATTTCGAAGAACATACGTTTATTTCTGATGAGTTATTATGAATAATTTTGATTAAAACAGGAAATTTGAAGTAGTTATTTTCTCTATTCGACTAATATATTTGAAAAGTTAGAAATACGCATAGATCGCGTTGTGTTTGAATGCACTGTATTTTCGTAATTCTGTCCAGTAATTGTCATCATTTGATTTTTTCCTAAATCTATTGACCACACTGAACACATCTGTAATTTTAGTCGTTTAACTTTCTTATGTTTCAACTAGATCAATATTCAGGTTATTATCCATTGCAGATTCCGTACACTATAAACGTTAGCGAGTTCCATGTTAACTAATATCTTTTGTATATAGATCAAGGGCAAGGTAACGTGTGCGCCGGCTTTTGTGAGGGTCACATATTTAATCAAATTATTCGTGGAGGATGCAATATAAAGTATAATTAAACGAATACAGAAGATTCGGCTACAAGTTTAAACAGAAACCTCCATATTTGACCGTTAACGATCTTGAGAAGGCTTTGATGTCTGAATGGGAAAATTCTTGGAAAAGGGCATGTATTTCTTACAAGTGAATATCTTCAGAAAATTTAAATTTTTACATCAAGCATACAAGATACATTTTAAAAGCTCTGAATATTTAGTCATAACTGTTTGGTTTATTTGAACCTGACAATAAATAACACCGATCGAGAGACGAAATAACGTTCTATAAAATGACATGCGGCTGCACGTACAGATCGTTTTGAAGATGGACGCGCGAATCCGTGGAAGGTGACTCGTGGTTTGGAATACCGTTGTCTGCGTTCTATGAGTGGGCAGTTACTACTGTGAAGGGAGCCATTGATGTAGATGCTTGATACACATTGGAAGACATTTTAATTATCACGGGTATTAATTGTGTTTTTTTAAATATTGAAGAATTATTTTAATCTTTTGAAAGTTTGTATAATTCAAATCCCTCGTTTGTTGATACTCGTTCAAAAACAGATAGGGGTTGCGATCGCTAAACATCTACGCGCCAAATATGAAAAGAGTGATCAAAGATGTTTTGAATGTGATTGTCATAGGTGATTGAACATGGATTTTGAACTTGTAGATACATAAAATCATAAAGTTTGGATTGGAGATAACGAGCAGATACCACAAATTACTGGACGTAGTTGGACTGTCAAGACAGTTTTATACGCATTATTTTTCGATGTAGAAGGTCGGTCATCCTGGTACCTGTGTCAAAATCTGGATATTTGTATGTCTCCAAATTGATACCAAAAGACGCAAAATACTACTAAATCACCCGTCTGCGCACTGGTACCTGAGGTATCCATCGACTCGGTGACGACACCCTGGTGTATAAATCCGCCGTCGTGACATATTTCCTGAAGAAGCATAACATCCAAACTTTTTCACATCCTCTATACAGACCTGATTTAGCTCCAAGTAATGTTTGGCTGAATCCAGTTATCAAAGACTCGCTGAGGGGCAGACGATTTGAAAGCCGCCATGCGGTTGGAAGTGTGGTTTTCTAGTGCATCAGCAACATATGAAAAGTGAATGGTATTCAATAATCAGATTGAGAAAATGAGTAGAGGTGCGTGGGGAGCACTTTGAGGGAATGCAGCGATTTACTGTTCACTAATAAAGAACTGTTGTACAGCTCACTGATAGTCAGAAATTTTTGAATGCACCTCGTATTTATCTGACTAAACAGAAAAAAAAAACCTATTTATTTATTTTGCAGTGCGGAGATCGACAGTTGAATGATACATGACCTGTATGAGTGATATATGCTTTATTGTCAATTAAATTAGTATGATTTGCGGACAATGTTATTTCCTTTGTTATGCCAATCTGTACATAATTACAAGTAATTAATAGGCAGCGAAGAGTTAGTGTGCCCAGGAGCAGAGCCCATCGTCTCCAAAGAACACAAGATCTGGAGACAGGCTGACAGTAACATGAACCTAATGCTCATTCCCAACCAGTGTCAGGAAACCTCATGTTGTAATGACATAACCTTATTAGTGGTACGTCTTTGTGAACATGCAACCCTAACAAACATGCACCAAGATCAAATACTATTTTGCATTTGAAAATCTCAGTCAAGCTGGATAATTTGACATGATAGATTCTAACTGGAAAAAAAATGCAGAACTTTAAAAAATATAGTGTATGCTTTGTCACTTTTACCTAAAATATGGGGTTACGTATGACACCCAAACTTAACTGGAGAAAGGCTCAAATTGCATTATGGACCTATCATTTCATTTTTTATTTTTTATGTTTTGTATTGTGACGGGAATATCTTTTTGAGGCAGGATATTGCGTTTTTCTTTCATCTGAAAATAATGATTTTTTTTTTCATCTAATATAATAGATAACAATGTTCTTTCTTTCCGCAAATCAGAGTAATATACTTTTTCAAGCTATTTGAGGTCCAGACATTTGTTTTAGTTTTTTTTTTAAAACCCGAGGCCTCCCTCATCACAAAACAAAATGATTGGTCCCTTGCCGCTGCAAGCTGAACCCAGGCCTCCCTCAGCACAAAACGAAATGGTTGGTTTCTTGCCGCTGCAAGCCGAACCCAGGCCTCCCTCATCACAAAACGAAATGGTTGGTCCCTTGCCGCTGCAAGCTGAAAATACATTTTTCTTCTTTCTTTAGCTGATATGAAATGCAGTATCTTGAGTTCCACACACAATAAGTTCAAAATGTTTATGCCAGGGCTAAAATCAATATTATGATAATGGTAAAACCAATATTATGCTAAC
>JAECUM010048314.1:0-11890 GCA_016617855.1 Megalonaias nervosa
GTTACGTAAACAAGAACTGAGGTCAATACCAGTCGAGTCAATAATTTACGTAAACAAGAACTGAGGTCAACACCAGTCGAATCAATAAGTTACGTAAACAAGAACTGAGGTCAATACCAGTCGAGTCAATAAGTTACGTAAACAAGAAGTGATGTCAACACCAGTCGAGTCTATAAGTTACGTAAACAAGAACTGAGGTCAACACTAGTCGAATCAAGAAGTTACGTAAAGAAGAACTGAGGTCAACACCAGTCGAGTCAAGAAGTTACATAAACAAGAGTTGAGGGCAAGACCAGTCGAGTCAAGAAGTTACGTAAACAAGAACTGAGGTCAACACCAGTCGAGTCAAGAAGTTACGTAAACAAGAACTGAGGTCAACAAAAGTCGAGTCAATAAGTTACGTAAAGAAGAACTGAGGTCAATACCAGTCGATTCAATAAGTTACATAAACAAGAACTGATGTAACCATATTTTGCTTGATCACGTGATATAAAGTCTTGCATGCAGTTTTAATCTGTTTTGCGCCACGCTACGATATCATCAGGTAAATATGATATCGACAGGGCATCATATCTTGTTCACGTAATTGAAATAATTTAGAGCTATGACCGTAATTTAAATTTCTAACGTGCATTTCATGGAAGACGAGTTGCATGTTTATGGAGCAATAATTTTAAAATTTACTCGTACAAAATCTTAATAATTACAGAAGGTTGTATAAATATCTTTTACGATTGAGGAAAGTATGTATGTATGTATGTATGTATGAAAGTTATGTATGTATGTATGTATGTATGTATGTATGTATGTATGTATGTATGTATGTACGTAAGCAGGCGTATGGTCGGCTGGACGGTTGATTGTTAAATGGATGGATGGGTAAATGATTTGATGAGGAAATGTACGAATGAGAATCACACTTCGATTGTAGTCATTTTGTTCTATCTAAATGATATTTCTTAGCCTGTTTTAGAAGGTGGAAATCTTCAATGTAGCAAGTCATCGATCTCTCTTTCTTTACTGGTATAATGGCTTCAAATGAGACATAACTTCCGAATCCGATGGTTGTGCTTGAGATGCCCACTGCATCACGATTACTTTTCAACCTTTATTTTACAAATACAACTGTTATAAAAAGAGTATTTTGTCAAATTCGAAAATTTATTTGTTAAAGTATATTTTAGTAGCTTTCATCATTTACAAGTCCTCGAATAGTATTGGATTAATATGTTTACTTGTTTATTCTGGATAAGATTTAACTTAAATGAAGGACGAGCAGTTAGCATAAACAATCTATACTGTACTTTGCTTCTTTTTATACATATACTTACATATAACACAGGCAATTACAGTGTACTTTACGTCCCTCTCCGGGTCGACACAAAATATTGCCTTTGAGTAAGATGATGGTATCTATCTATTCTAACAATGTTATTTTCTTCTCGTGTATTCCCTGCTAGTTGATGAAATATTCCATGATGATTTTAGTACCCTTGGTACATATAGAAATAATTACGTCAGAGGATAAAAGGCAATTTTAAAGTTTATTGACAACAAGTAGATATGCGAAGAAAACGTACATAGTTGTCAATGACAATATTCATGAGACATTTTCCTGAGAATAGTACAAAGAAATTCTTGACAAACGACAAAGGACTTATTGGCAAGGTTCAGAGGGGCATTTACATATACCCAGCCTCGCAGAGAGGATGTTTAATGGGTCACAATGAAAGAAACTTTTCTGGAAGTTTGCTTTCCGTTTCCTCTGCCGATTCCCCTTTTCCTCCGGGTATGGGCCGTCTAAGCCAAAACACTTACATTGACTCTGTACACCCTTGTGAATAGTGTATGTGTCAAATAGTTCCCAAACACCATTTTCGCAAAAGCAATAATCTTTGTAGAATTCAACAAATAATTTATTTACTCGAATACAAACTGAAGATGTAATGAAAAAGGATCCTACGGTATTGCGAATTAAATCCCAAGTAATCCTAAAATTACAGACACAATTCCTAATAATTAAAGTAATAAATAAACTTTAGTGGAAATCCAAATTAAATCCAACGCTGGAAGTGTTGATGTGCCTGTGGTGACCCGTGTAGTAGTGATGTGCTTACAGTCTTTTGTTGGATCACGATAATATAATTCAAACATAAATTCTTACTTGAAATTTCATTATAAGCTCATGCCTCTTTTTGGCAAGAATGTTATTTTTGATTTGGTGTGCAGTTTGTATTTCCAGTGAATAAATAATTTGAATAAATAAAATTCCAGCCCAAATGAACTACTGGACAGAGCAATGATACAATTGATTCTGCTCAGATCTTAGAGCAAGAATGAATAATTTCAAGAAAAACAAGATTGTATAGTCCTCTACTTGACCTCATGTCACAATTAGCATCTTTTTTTCAAAACTTCTTTTAATGGAAAGGAATCTTTCATCAGGTCCCCAAAGTTTACAAATTAAAATCTAAGTTATAATAGCAGGTGTGTTACTGATATTATAATATCGAATTTGGTAGGCCAGGTATATTTATAGGGAAATTCCAATAACAGTGACCCAGGCCTACATCAATCTGTTTACTTCTAGTAATAATGATCCTAATATAAAATTCGTATTCGCATAGAAATTATTTGCTATGTTGCAGTTGTTTACAGATTTGTTTTTAAAAAAATCAGTTTAGGTAGAAAATGAACTTGATTTTGGACACGGTCGCCTCCGAGGAGTGTTAGTGATATAATTTAAATCATTTACTTTATTTTCATCTACATAAGGACCATATTACTTAGCCTAAAGAGGATTTTGTGGAATGGGCAAGAGAGCCAATACTCTATCACCAGGCCGAAAACTTCTTACCTTTGTATTTTTATCATGTCTTAATTTCGTTTTTGACTGACTAGAGTGCAGAATAGTTCTTGCAACCTCGCAAGCATTTAACAATTTATATTCAAAATTAGAAACATAATAAAGATGCTTTTTGTATCTACGTTTGAAAGAAGTTTCTCTTTTAACAGTTTCAATGATCCACGGACATTGTCCAACCATTAGGTCAATGGGATGTTATGTATATGTTATTTAATTACTTGTTTGTTAGTTTTAAATTTTTTCTTATTTTTATTTTATTCCATTACATGTTATTGTAATGATAATTTTGTCTACTGGATTCAATTCTTTTTAGAAATTTAATTCAGTTCTGTTTGACCTTATAAACAACCAGTAGTTGAAACATTGTAACTAACTGCTGACCTTGATTCAAAAATCAGTAAGGCTTTCAGTAAACATTTTTAAAAAAGATTTTTATTCATTCTAAGAGTAAGATTCATTTAGTGAAATCAAGGCCATACCTGGAGTACGTGACAAATAACATGTGTCTATTGTTACAAACGTTTGGTTTTCCCAGTGGGATGAAATTTTGACCCCCATTCGGGAATCTGTTTTGCGTTTCAGTCGGGTGTTACGTATATGTAATTAAATTGCTTGTGTGTTAGTTTTAAAATTCTTTTTAATTTTATTTTTGTTTCATTACATTTTCTTGTAATGATAATTTTTACTGGATTTGATATTTTCCCAGTAAATTTATTCTCCGTTTTGACCTGAATAGAACGTAAAAGGTATAACATTAGCACTAGTTTTAGCTCACCCTAGTTCATAGATCTTGTTAACATCGAGTTAAAACGATTGGCTATTACCAAGGTCATTTCGGCCTACGTGTTAACTAAATTGAAAACAGGCTTTTGTTTCTTTTATATTTCCAGTGTGAGAATTTGAGTCTTAGATAGGGCTATTCTAGCTACGTGATAATTGACATTTTTTTTTATTGCGCTGCTCAATGTTAAGAGACCACGTGACCCATCACACGGGACTGAAATGATGTTTTAGTTGGGTTTAATACTCATTCTTAGTGAAATTTTGTCAGTCGTATGTTTACACCTTGAAGGTACAAGATGTTTCAATTGTTAATGTCAGATTGTTTTGAAGTTCATTTTTTTTGGGAATTTAATAATTTAATCTCTAGAAAACTAAACAAGTGCTTCATATTTATAAAAGTTCTGGGAGAAAGAAATTCAGTGGAAATTTAATCTGGAATTCTAAACAGAAACAAACTGTGTAAAACGATCTCATCTGACGTCATCGCCTCCATATTGGAATTTCATCGAGATTCGAACCTGGATTCAATTAGAACTGCTTAGTGATAGGACTTATATTTTTCAATTTTAGGATTAATTTTTGGATTATATTCACAAACCGTAAGTCCTATTTCCTATTTTTCAATTGTTTTCTAGGGAAATAAATTATTTTGTTAAAATTTACAAAGCTTGTTGGATTCACTCTTTTCTTTTGTTACTTTTGTACGAACCTACACGTAACATCGGGCTTATAACTCATGTTATCATAATAATTTGTCAGTTGTGCTTTAAACCTCTGAAGCTCAAAGGTGTTTTGTTGTGCCTAGTTTGAGTTGAATTTTAATTTTTTGGAAAATAGTAATTTATTTACCTTGGAATACTAGTGCTCCTAAATTGATTCTTGGACAAAGACATTCTTTGAAGATTATTCGGAATTCAAAAACTGGAATATTATTTTCTGCGATTCAACAAGGAACTGTTGACTCGGCAACAGTCTGCAGGTTACGGCATATGTAATCGCCTTCCATCTTGGAATTTCATCGGGATTCGAACTGTGATTCACTTAGGACTTTTTATTGATAGGACTTATATTTTTTATTTTTTGGATTAATTTTGGATTTGATTCGTAAACCGTAAGTCCTTTTTCTTATTTTTACCTTGTTTTTCTAGGGAAAAAAATTATTTTGTTAAATTTTACAAAGTTTGTTCTCTTCACTCTTTTCTTGTTACTTTTGTACGAGCCTAGACACGTAACAGGGACTAAATCCTAACGATTCTTGAATAGATTCCCTTACAGCAAACACAAGTAAATGAACACCTTCATCCCAATCTTTTCCAGTATCAAAACAATACAATATTTTTCAAAGTTTGATTAAATCTTTCCAAATCCCCATGACTTTCAGGGTGATAGACAGACGACTTGAATTGCTGGATACCTAATTCATGCACAACAGGTCCTAATGATTGAAGTTCGCAATGAACTTTAGTGGAAATCAAAATTAAATCCGACGCTGGAAGTGCTGATGTGCCTGTGGTGGCCCGTGTCGTGGTGATTTACTAACAGTCTTTTGTTTGATGACAATATTACAATTCATTAAATAAAAACTCATTTGAAATTTCGTGATAAATTCAAATATCTAGCCCAATAATGTTGTTTTTTTATGAGCACTTTGCATTTCCAGTGAATAAATGAATAAATAAAATTTCAGCCAATAAGAACTACTGGACACAACAATATCACAACTGATTCTGCGCAGATATTAAAGCACGAACGAATGAATCCTAGAAAAACTAGACTATATTCGTTCGTCCGTCGAGTCGATGAGGACCACTCTAGTCATCCGAGGGTTGTAGGGGCTGGTTCTGTTCTGTGTGTGCGCAGGTGGCTGATAAGGCCAATCCTTGCACGGAAGGTTCGTTTGCATAAAGGACAAGGGATGAGTGAGACATCTCCAGGAGGGTTGATGGCACGCGCTTTTCTGGCTTGCCTCTTCAGCTCCGCTGCTTCTGTCCTGCTAGATTCACACAACTTGGAGCCTTTGTGCACGGAGGAACGCCATGTGACTCGAGCGCTGGCTGCTTGCTCCCAGAAATCAGGTTTTATGTTGAACGCTTTCAATGCAGCTTTCAGATTGTCTTTGAAGCGTTTCTTCTGACCTCCATGGGATCGCTGGCCTTGCTGTAGCTCGCCATAGAAGAGTCTCTTAGGCAGCCAGTGGTCTGGCGTGCGTACAACGTGTCCCGCCCAGCGTAGCTGAGACTGCATCAGGATGGTGTGGATGCTGGGGAGATCAGCTTGTGTGAGTACCTCAGTGTCTGGAACCTTGTCCTGCCACTTGATGTTCTGGATTTTCCTGAGACTTGTTGTATGAAAGTGGTTCAGCTTCCTGGCGTGGCGTTGGTACACCGTCCATGTTTCGCATGCGTAAAGTAGTGTGGGGAGCACAACTGCCCTGTAGACCTTTAGTTTGGTCTGGATGCTGATGCCTCTTCTATTCCAGACGTTGGTATACAGTCTGCCAAAAGATGCGCTGGCTCTGGCAATGCGGAGGTTCACCTCGTCGTCAATAGTTACGCTCTGTGACAGTGTGCTGCCAAGGTAGGTGAAGCGGTTCACTACGTTGAGTTTTTGGCCGTTGACGGTATTGTTGGGCTCAACATAGGGCTTTCCAGGGGCAGGCTCATGCAGGACTTCAGTCTTCTTGGTACTGATGGTGAGACCGAAGCTTGTGCAGGAGCTGGAGAACTTGTCAACGCTGCGTTGCAGGTCGGCTTCTGGGCCAGCGTTGAGGGTACAGTCTTCAGCAAATAGGAAATCCCTGATGGTGTCTGTCATAACCTTGGTTTTCGCTTGAAGCCTCCTGGGGTTGAACAGTTTTCCATCTGTACGGTACCTGATGCCGACTACAACATCTCCGTCTCTGAAAGCATTAGTCAGCATGGCGGAGAACAATAGACTGAATAGTGTCGGTGCCAGAACACAACCCTGCTTGACGCCATTGGTTACTGGGAATGGCTCAGATGTCTGTCCATTGTCCTGGACTCGTGCCTGCATGCCGTCGTGGAAATGCTGTACCATGGATATAAATTTTCCCGGGCATCCGTATTTGGTCATTACCTTCCACAAGCCTTCTCTGCTGACAGTATGAAAGGCCTTTGTCAAGTCGACATAGATGGAGAAAAGGTCTGCGTTTTGCTCCTGACATTTCTCTTGTAGCTGCCTTGCAGCAAACACCATGTTGATGGTCCCACGTTTTTTCCGGAATCCACACTGGCTTTCTGGTAGGAGTCCCTGGTCAAGGTGTGTAGTTAGGCGGTTCAGTAGGATTCTGGCGAGTATCTTTCCTGCGATTGAGAGCAAGGATATACCCCGGTGGTTGTCGCAGGCCTGGCGGTTCCCTTTGCGCTTATACAGGTGGATTATGGAAGCGTCTTTGAATTCCTGGGGGATCGTCTCTTGCTGTCACATCAGTAAAAACAGTTGGTGGAGCCTTTCTATCAGGGCTGTGCCCCCTTCCTTGTAGACTTCAGCTGGGATGGAGTCTGAACCAGGAGCTTTGCCACTGGAGAGCAGACGTATCGCTTTCTGTGTCTTCAGCAAGGTTGGAGGCTCATCCAGTGCCTCGTTGATGGGTAATTGGGGGAGACCACTGATGGCATCATCGTTGATGGATGAGGGGCGATTCAGGACGCTGTCAAAGTGTTCATCCCAACGTTCAAGAATCTTCTCTTTGTCAGTAATTAGTGTGTTCCCGTCTGCGCTGAGAAGGGGGGATGATCCAGAGGATGTAGGTCCATACACTTCTTTCAGGGCGTTGTAGAAGTTCTTCATGTCATGGCTGTCTGCATAGCACTGGATCTCATCAGTTTTGTTGCTCAGCCATGTACCTCGCATCTGGCGGAGTTTCTGCTGTACAGTTCTGCGTATATTGTTGTACGCATCTTTCCTGGAGGTGGACTTGGGGTTGTTGAGGTAGGTTTGATGGAGGCGGTGTTTTTCATCCAGCAACTGCTTGACCTCGTCGCAGTTCTCATCAAACCAGTCTTGGTGCTTTCTGCTTGAGGGTCCTAGGATTTCCGAGGCTGTGCTGTAGACCATCTCTCTGAATGCCGCCCAGTCGGTTTCCACATTCTGATTGTCCAGAGGGGTGGAGTTCAGACGCTCTTCCATGGCATCCACAAGAGACTGTTTGGTACTGGTGCATTTCAGCTTGGTGATGTTTAGTCGTTTAGGAGCCTTCTTTCCCTGAGGGCGTCTTTTGGGCTGAATGCGGATGTTAAGCTTGGTGATGATGAGGCGGTGGTCTGTCCAGCAGTCGGCGCCGCACAAGGACTTGGTCACACGCACATCCTGCCTGTCCCTCTTCCTGACAATGACGTAGTCGATGAGATGCCAGTGCTTAGAGAGAGGGTGCATCCATGACGTCCGGTTACGGGTAGGGAGGCGGAAAACTGTATTGGTGATCAGCAGTTCATGCTCGGCGCAAGTCTGGAGCAAAAGGAGGCCGTTGCTGTAACAGTGACCCACTCCGTGCTTTCCTAGCATTCCATCCCAGGCAACGTGATCACAGCCTACTCTCGCATTGAAGTCGCCAAGAATGACGAGCTTATCTGCCATTAGAACGTCAGCAATGACGGAGTGAAGATCCTCATAGAACTTGGCCTTCACTTCATGCGGGTTTGTCATGGTTGGAGCGTAGCAACTGATGATGGTAAGGTGCTTTCTTCCAAACAAGAGGGGGAGTTTTATGGTCATGAGTCTGTCGTTTACTCCCTTGGGAGGTCCAGCCAATTTGCCAATCAGTGCTGTCTTCACTGCAAAGCCGACACCAGCCTTACGGCGCTCTTCACTTCCTCGGCCGCTCCAAAAGAACGTGTATCCAGAGCCCCTTTCACAGAGTTCGCTTTCTCCTGCAAGCCGGATCTCACTCAAGGCAGCAATGTCCACGTTGTATCTAGCGAGTTCCTTTCCTATTAGGGCAGTTCTCCTCTGGGGTCTATCCGCGTCGTCTCTGTCCAGTAAGGTGCGCACATTCCATGCACCAAGTAAGAGAGGAACAATCCTCATCTTCTTTGTGTTTCGACCGCTGGAGTAGGGTCCCCACCAGCCGCGGTAAGCTGGCTAGGGAGGTTTAGAGCAGGCAATGTTTAGGGCACCTTTTCTAGCCCCTTCCTCATGCCAAGGAGGTGAGCAGTGCATTCCTGAAGAGGGCTGACTCCACTGCTGCTCTGTGTCAGTGGTGAACGACCCTAATGGCCTGAGCCGCTTAGGTGCAGGTTTGCGGCTACGGCTGCCAGTGTACCCACATCTGCCTCTTCGTCGCTTGCCTGTCGCCACAGGACTTTGGTGGGTGATGAAATGGGATGGGTGGATGACAAGTGTGACTTGCGCGGTGACTTTGTTTTAAGTGAGGAAGAGTTGCGCAGTTCGTCGACCTCACTCTCTCGCCCAAAACCATCTGAGTCCAGCAGCATGACAAAGTCGAGACGGCCGGAGATTGAGTTGAGTGCAGTGGATGACCAGGACGTCCTATGTGTCTCGTCATGCTCTTAGCGCTCCACGGCGCTTTGCTGGGAATCGCCTTTCTGCCCGTTGACCAGCTGAAGGCTGCCGAATTCAGTCTTCACATGCTAGGTAGACAAAGCCTAACTCACCGAGGGTTTAAGACCCGTCGGCTACCCTCAGCCTGATTTAGCCTGCCAGTCGAGGCCGTTTTCCGGGATGTGGCCGCTGCACATGCTACAGCTGCTTGGAGCCACAGGTGAGAGCTGAGTGCCAAGTGGGGACCAAAGGTGGGCGAGCTACCCCCGAGGAAGTACGACTGCTTCCCCCAACCAGAGGTGCTACCCCTCCCTGGACACCCCATATATAATGATGCACTAGACCTCAGGTCACAATTAACATTTTCCACAAATAAAAATTACCTAAAAATAACCTTCTAGAAGGTTTCCAATGTTTACAAAATAAAATCTTATTAGAATTATAAGGTATATTACTAAAATTATAATATAGAATGTGGAATACATTGTATAGGCCATGTATATTTATTGGGGAACATGAATAAACTAGACCCAGACTCAAACAAATATGTTTAATTTAGTTATCAATGTTCCAGTTATTAAACTCATATTCATAGAGAAAATATTGGCTATGTTTTAGTTATTTACAGAATTTAAAAAAAAAAAGAATCAATGATTCGGGTCAGGTAGAAAATGAACTTGATTTTGGACAAAGTCAATGCCACAAACTCCCCCAGCTTTGTTGGGGGTGAGTTGTAGTGGATTTTGGTTATCGTTATCTAAAGAGTGATCGCCGACGGTGTAATTGCCTGGATCGAGTAAATATCAATATAAAGTGTGAAACTTATAGGTGGAATAAATAGAGATCTGAGCAGATATATAAAACAGAATGACACGAGCCCCCGTACATGTAAAGACAATAAATTTAATAAAAATTCATAAACAATTGTGATAATACATTACATTAGGAAGATACACTTCTTTTTGAAACAAATCATTGAATGAATTTCAAACACAAATATACTTATACAATTAGCCGATCTGTTTTAAGTGATAGAATTAATTCATCATCGAATCGTCTGAAATATCGAGGGCAATGCCTTGTACAGATTCATAACCTGATTGTTCTGGTTCAGTCCGAATTCACCGCGGCTGTTCTTAACTGTGTCTGTACGCCTGGGTCCTTTCCACTTTTCCCTTCTCCAGCTCTCTAGTGTTTCGCCGCTTTCGACCCTCGACTTTGTGTGGTTAGGTGGTTATGTACGTACGTGATGCGTAGATACTTCAACAGGTAGATTCGTGTATACGTCACGTGGATACGTCGGTGAATACGTTACGTGGAGCTATCTCACCTTCCAAAAGTAAACAAAGTAGCAACCTAAATATCCTGTCAGGTATCCTACTGGGAATAAGTCATACTCTCCCCTCTCGTTAATGTCAGATATAGTTCTATCGGAATTCAAACAACTACCAACGGCTATGTGGTCTAACTAAACACGGCAGACCAGAAACAAACCTAGTTTCCTAAGATTAATGTACTTCCTAATGGCTATTTCGACACTGCCTCACATTAACATCACCCCGAGACATCAGTTCCGGTCTCGTCTCAATTACACAAATGAATGAATGAAATTCCTTACATGGCTTAACTACGTTATTTCTAGCGAATACACACATTCAAGTATCTAGCGTATATGAAATCTTACTACATGGTTTAACAACGTTAATTTCAGTCAACACGCACTCAACTCTTTATCATACGTGAAATCATCTAAGTCGGAGAATTCCCACGGATTCTTGTAACTCATATCAACTAAAGTAAGGCATGAAATTCTAGGTACATATTTACCTATAACAATCGAGACTATACATTCAAACGATTCATCAAACCTATATAAAGAATATCATTGTACGGATTCATATAGATGAACTCACACAGTTGTATTCATATCAAGAAAATTGATCTACGAATCTAACCAAATAAATTCATGCAAATATAAGCAAATAAATCAAACAAATCGTCATACTGATAGCAATGATTTACTTGAGACTGACGCAAAATACCTTGTGTCTTCAAGCTTTACCGCCAGAATTGTCCGTCGATTTTTTGCAGACATGCGATCCCTTGGATGATTAATTACGAGTGAATTTCTTCTAAATTCGACGCGAAGTCTTCTACATTTGTTTTCTCTTGCAGAAAAAAAGTGTCGACTGACCAGGACTTTTGCGGCTGCACATTAAAACTGAAGAGTTTTCATGTGGAATCACGCCCCCTTATTCAGCGTAACCAATCCAAATTAAATATCTCCCCCGCCTAACTTTGGCGCTAAAAATGTAGTCCGCCTGACAACCTCAGATTACCAAATATTGATTCCTGGAAAAACTTCAAACTGACAGCTTCGATACAGATCGGAAGTTAACCCCTATTCCTTTCAGTTAAATAAACGAAGGCTTAATTAAGTATCACTGCTCTCATGACAGAGACATTACCAATCAGTGCCTTATGTCGATCTAAACAAGCGCCGGTCCCCATAAATCTAAGTAATTGTTCACCTGCCCAAATTAATGTGATCTTCATAGATCGACAGAAATTTGCACCCTTACAGTCAAGTCCAAATTAAATTATCGATTTCACATAATGAATAAATAAAAATTAAAAACTAACAATGGAAATTAAATATCGATATCTCTCTCTCTCTCTCTCTCTCTCTCTCTCTCTCTCTCTCTCTCTCTCTCTCTCTAT
>JAECUM010048315.1:0-17600 GCA_016617855.1 Megalonaias nervosa
TATAACTATAACTGCGTATCACCTGGAACAGATTGCAAACTGCATCAATATTGATCAATGCGTGTCATTTAATTTCCTGTATATGTGGTTCTCGGGAATGCAGTGTAAGGGGCAAAAATGTGTAAGATTGTTGCAGATTTCGCTTTTTATTTTATATTTTATTCAGAATCTGCTAAGTATATACTAATCACGCATAGGAAGTTCCTGTTAGGTAACTATATGATTATTTTTGGAACATATATTTGTAACTAAAGCTCATAGTGTATTGGTTAACGCGTCTGGCTCTCATAATCGGGGCCCGTGGTTATATTACCTGTACCGGACATATTGTCGGGAGTGGCGATCCGATGCCATTTTTTTTAATAAATGGGGGCACAAGCAGCCCCAAGAGATTTCATGTGCACCTCGCCAACGTCAAACAACGTGGCGAGTGCCGTTTTGCACTTACCCTGGGGTTTTGATTTGGGTTTTTTTATACATGAAATCGATATGCCTAGACAGCACTCTGAATTTCTAATATTTTGTTTCGCACATTAGGAAATCGCTGTGGAGTGTCTCTATGCGCTGGCGCCCCCTAAAATAAACAGCAGGGTGATGTGAGCTCTTGACCTTCACAGTGAAGGGTACCCCACACAAGGAGATTCAGAAAGAATGTTCCGCCAGACAAAAAAGTCTCATTAGGTGCCTGTGGGTCATAAGATAGACCTTAACAATGAAGAGTACCTGTGGGCCACAAGAAAAGGCCTTTAAATGAAAAGTGCCATAACAAAGGCACCAATGAAAGGACTCTTAGGACCTCATGATAAAGGCTTTACTGTCAATAAAGGGACCCGCGAAATAGTAGACCGATCGTCACCGTAGATGTTTATTTTTATTCAGGAAAAATATTTAGCAGCGGGGGGGGGGGGTGAGACCCCGTGTACGTGACCTAACCGTAAACCGTAAACGAGTCGCATAAAAATGTATAAAATACACGCCAATGAACGAGTAACAGCGACGAACCAACCCACAAGATTTCGTTATCTCCCAGTATGAAAATGTGCCTAGTTAGAGGTATTAGTTTAGCGTTATTGACCTTATTTTCAGTCTTTGCAGGACCCTTTATTTTTCGTAAATAAGGTCTCCAGCAAAATGGTCTGTTCACCCTCCCTGCTGCTAAAGCTTCCCAGATGCTCTTGAAATGTTCTTAAATCCAGAAGAGGATTGGAAGAGTTAGCGAAGACTTTAAGTCTTCATTTAAGAAGAATTATTTGTCCTAAGTAACATTGATGTCCCGGGAACATTTGGAAGTGTTCAAATGATTGGAAGAGCCATAGTAGAGTCAAATCATAATGACCAACCATTAAAGACGCGAACGATACATTAAAATCTGGCTTTCTTGTAAGGTATTGGAAAATACTCTTCCAATAATCTCCCCTATTGGCGCCATGTTGAATTATCAAATCAAAGCAGATCAGGTATGTGACAAAAGTTAGGATTTATCCTCATTTTCTTCCAAATTTCCCTAACGTTCGTAAATCTCGAAGAGCATTTATATAGTTAGCGAAAAGCATTTACAAATACGTTAGAAGAAGTAAAATTCCAAAGGAAGATATGTATCTTGTTAACGTCTTCAAGAGATAAATATTCCGGTAACTTTACAGCAGAGCAACAGCAATTCTCACATGTACTTTGGTAATTCTTAGAAACGTAATACAATTATATTCCCAAATCGGGTTAGTTCACATATCAACTTATAACTCTTCAGACATAAGAGTAAGGTTGGTTTTTGTGGAAAGGCATTTCAAATGCACTGAAATGCTCTGAACTCCAGAATCCGATTGGAAGAGTAAGAGAAGAGTTTTAGTCATCATTTAAGAATAATCAATATTCCTAGGGGAGATTGATGTCCTGGGAACATTTTGAAGTGCTAAAATGATCAGAAGAGTTTATTGTGGAGCACCAGGATAATAACTATATCATAAATACGACAACTATATATAAATCTCTCTTGGTTCACTTAATTCTTGTAAAGTATGGGGATATACGTTTACAATGACCTCCCCTATTGGCGTCTGTACAATTATCAAATCCAAACAGATTAGGTAGGTGACAAAACTTAGGACTGAGCCTAATTTTCTTCCAAATTTCCCTAACTCTAGTAAATACTGAAGAGCATTTACATAGTTAGCGAAGAACATTTAACAAAGCTTTACAAGAAGTAAAATTCCAAAGGGAGAAAATGAACTGGTAGAATTCTAGGAGAGCAACAGCAATCTTCAAATGTCCCCTGGTAAATCTTATAACCGTCTTCTAATTCTATTCCCAAATCGGGTCAGTTGACATATTACCTCATAACTCTTCAGGCATAAGACGAACGTTGTTTTTTTTGGAAAGGCATTTCAAATGCTCTGAAATGCTCCTAACTCCAGAAGAGGACTCGAGGAGTTAGCGAAGAGTTTTAGTCTTCATTTAAGAAGAATTATTTGCTTAAGGAAGATTTATGTCCGGGGAAGATTTGGAAGTGTTCAGATGATTGGAAGAACCATAGTGGAGCAGAATCATAATGACCAAACCTTAAAGACGCAAACAGTATATAAATCTGGCTTTCTTGCAAAATATTGGCTAATACTCCTCCTATGATCTCCCCTATTGCCGTCAGTTGAATTATTAAATCAAAGCAGATCAGATATGTGACATAAGTTAGGATTGATCCTAATTTTCTTCCACATTTCAATAACGATCGTAAATCTTGAGGAGCATTTATATAGTTAGCGAAAAGCATTTACAAATACGTTACAAGAAGTAAAATTCCAAAGAAAGGTATATATCTTGTTAACGAGTTCAAGAGCTAAATATTCTGGTACTTTTATAGCACAGCAACAGCAATTTTCAAAATGTCTTTTGGCAATTCTTACAAACGTAATACAATTATATTCCCAAATCGGGTTAGTTCACCTATTACGTCATAACTCTTTTGACAAAGACTAGCGTTGGTTTTTGTTGCAAAGCATTTCAAATGCTCTGAAATGCTTTTGACTCTAGAAGAAGATTCGAAGAGTTTACAAAAAGCCGTCATTTAAGAAGAATCAATACTCCTAGGGGAGATTAATGTTCCGGGAACATTTTCAAGTGTTCAAATGATTAGAAGAGTTTATTGTGGAGCACCATGATAATAACTATCCCATAAATACGACAAATGTATATAAATCTTGCTTGGGTGACTTAATACTTGTTAAGGATGGCCTAATACGTTTTCAATTACCTCATCTATTTTAGTTAGTACAATTATCAAATCCAAACAGATTAGGTATGTGACAAAAGTTAGGTCTTATCCTAATTTTCATCCAAATTTATCTACCTCTAGTAAATATTGAAGAGCATTTACATAGTTACTGAAGAGAATTTACCGAAGCGTTACAAGAAGTTAAATTCCAAAGGTATAAAATAAACTGGTAGAGTTCTAGCAGAACAACAGCAATCTTCAAAGGTCCTTTAGTAATTGTTATAACCGTCTTCTAATTATATTGCCAATCGGGTTAGTTGACATATTACCTAATGACACTTCAGGCATAAGACGAACGTTGGATATTGTGCTAAATATTTTCAAATGCTCTTGAAATGCTCTTAACTCCCGAAGAGGATTGGAAGAGTTAGCGAAGAGTTTTAGTCTTCATTTAAGAAGATTTATTTGTCCTAAGGAAGATTTGTGTCCGGGGAACATTTGGAAGTGTTAACATGATTGGAAGAGCCATAGTGGAGCAGCATCATAATGACCAACCCTTAAAGACGCAAAAGTTACATAAATATGCTTTCTTGTTAAGTATTGGCTAATACACCTCGAATTATCTCCGATATTGGCGTCATGTTGAATTATAAAATCAAAACAGATCAGGTATGACAAAAGTTAGGATTTGTCCGAATTTTCTTCCAAATTTCCCTATCGTTCGTAAATCTTGAAGAGCATTTATATAGTGAGTGAAAAGCACTTACAAATACGTTACAAGAAGTAAAATTCTAAAGGAATATGTGTAACTTGTTAACGTCTTCAAGAGCTAATTATTCTGGTACTTTTATAGCAGAGCAACAGCAATTTTCAAATGTCCTTTGGTAATTCTTACAAACGTTATAAAATTATATTCCCAAATCGTGTTAGTTGACATATTGCCTCATAACTCTTCAGACATAAGACTAACGTTGGTTTTTGTGGAAAGTCATTTCAAATGATCTGAAATTCTCTTAACTCCAGAAGAAGATTCGAAGAGTTTGCATAAAGATTTAGTCGTCATTTAAGAAGAATCAATATTCCTAGGAGAGACTGATGTCCCGGGAACATTTTGAAGTGTTACAATGATTAGAAGGGTTTATTGTGGAGCACCAGGATAATAACTATCTCATAAAAACGACAACTGTATATAAATCGTGCTTGGTTCACTTAATTCTTGTAAAGTATTTTCTAATACGTCTCCAATGACCTCGTCTATTGGCATCAGTACAATTATCAAATCCAGACAGATTAGGTATGTGACAAAAGTTAGGACTGATCCTAATTTTCTTGCAAATTTCCCATAACTCTAGTAAATATTGAAGAGCATTTACATCGTTAGAGAAGAGAATTTACCGAAGCGTTAGAAGAAGTAAAATTGCAAGAGTAGATAATATACTGGTTGAATTCTAGCAGAGCAACAGCAACCTTCAAATGTCCCTTGGTAATTCTTATAACCGTCTTCCAATTCTATTCCAAAATCGGGTCAGTTGACATTTTACCTCATAACTCTTCAGGCATAAGACGAACGTTTGATATTGTACTAAAGCTTTTCAAATGCTCTTGAAATGCTCTTATCCCCCAAAGAGGATTGAAAGAGTTAGCGAAGACTTTAAGTCTTCATTTAAGAAGAATTATTTGTCATAAGGAAATTTATGTCCCGGGAACATTTGGAAGTGTTCAATTGATTGGAAGACCCATACTGGAGCCACATCAAAATGACCAAAGGTTAAAGACGCAAACGGTACATAAATCTGGCTTTCTTGTAAAGTATTGTCTAATACGCTTCCAATAATCTCCCCTATTGGCATCATGTTGAATTATCCAATCCAAACAGATTAGGTATGTGACGAAAGTTTGAATTTATCCTAATTTTCTTCCAGTATTCCCTACCATTCGTAAATCTTGAAGACAATTTATATAGTTAGCGAAGAGAATTTACAAATACGTCACAAGAAGAAAAATTCCAAAGGAAGATATGTATCTTGTTAAGGTCTTCAGGAAGCTAAAATATTCTGGTAATTTTATTTCAGAGCAACAGCAACTTTCAAATGTACTTTTGCAATTCTTAGAAACGTAATACAATTATATTCCGAAATCGGTTCAGTTGACATATTACCTTATAACTCTTCAGACACAAGACTAAGGTTGGTTTTTGTGGAATGGCATTTCAAATGCTCTGAATGGCAATTAACTCTAGAAGAGGATTGGAAGAGTTAACGAAGTGTTTTAGTCTTCATTTAAGAAGAATTATTTGTCCCAAGGAAGATTTATGTCCGGGAACATTTGGAAGTGTTGAAATGATTGGATGAGCCATAGTGGAGCAGCATCATAATGACCAACGCTTAAAGACGCAAACGGTACATACATCTGGCTATCTTGTAAAGTATTGGCTAATACGCTTCCAATGATCTCCCCTATTGACGTCATGATGAATTATCAAATCAAAACAGATCAGGTATGTGACAAAAGTTAGAATTTATCCTAATTTTCTTCCAAATTTCCCTAACATTCGGAAATCTTGAAGAGCATTTATATAGTTAGCGAAAAGCATTTACAAATAGGTTGCAAGAAGAAAAATTTCAAAGGAAGATATTTATCCTGTTAAGGTCTTCAAGAGATAAAAATTCTGATAGTTTTATAGCAGTGCAACAGAAATTTTCAAACGTCCTTTGGTAATGATAATAAACGTAATACAATTATATTCCCAAATTGGGTTAGTTGACATATTACCTCATAACTCTTCAGAGATAAGACTAACGCTGGTTTTTGTGGAAAGGCGTTTCAAATGATCTGAAATGCTTTTAACTCCAGAAGAGGATTGGAAGATTCAGAGAAGAGTTTTAGTCTTCATTTAAGAAGAATTATTTGTCCTAAGGACGATTTTTGTCCCGGGAAGATTTGGAAGTGCTCAAATGATTGGAAGAACCATAGTGCAGCAGCATCATAATAACCAACCCTAAAAGACGCATACGGTTCATAAATCTTGCTTTCTTGTAAAGTATTGGCTTATACGCTGCCAATGATCTCCCCTACTGGCGTCAGTTGAATTATCAAATCAAAACAGATCAGGTACGTGACAAAAGTTAGGATTTATCCTCATTTTCGTCCAAATTTCCCTAACGTTCTTAAATCTTGAGGAGCATTTATATAGTTAGCGAAAAGCATTTACAAATACGTTAGAAGAAGTAAAATTCCAAAGGAAGATATGTATCTTGTTAACGTCTTCAAGAGCTAATTATTCTTGTAATTTTATAGCACAGCAACATCAATTTTCAAATGTCCTTTGGTATTTCTTAGAAACGTAATAGAATTATATTCCCAAATCGGATTAGTTGACATATTACCTCAAATCTCTTCAGACATATGACTAACGTTGGTTTTTGTGCAAAGGCATCTCAATTGTTCTGAAATGCTTTTAACTCCAGAAGAAGATTCGAAGAGTTTGCAAAAAGCTTTGGTCGTCATTTAAGAAGAATCAATATTCCTAGGGGTGATTGATGTCCCGGAACCATTTTCAAGTGTTAAAATGATTAGAAGAGATTATTGTGGAGGACCAGGATAACAACTATCCCATAAATACGACAACTGTATATAAATCTTGCTTGGTTCACTTAATACTTGTAAAGTATGGGCCAATACGTTTTCAATGACCTCTTCTATTGTCGTCAGTTCAAATTTCAAACCCAAACAGATTAGGTATGTGACAAAAGTTAGGACTTATATTAATTTTCTTCCAAATTTCCCTAACTCTAGTAAATATTGAAGTCAATTTACATAGGTAGCGAAGAACATTTACCAAAGCGTTACAAGAAGTAAAATTACAAAGGTAGAAAATAAACTGGTAGAATTCTGCCACAGCAACATCAGTCATCAAATGTCCCTTAGTAATACTTATAACCGTCCTCCAATTCTATTCCCAAATCGGGTCAGTTGGCACGTTACGTCGTAACTCTTCATACAGAAGACTAACGTTGGATATTGTGGAAAGACATTTCAAATGCCCTGAAATGCTCTTAAGTCCAGAAGAGGATTGGAAGAGTTAGCGAAGAGTTTTAGCCTACATTTAAGAAGAATTATTTGTCTTATGGAAGATTTATTTCCCGGGAACATTTGGAAGTGCTCAAATGATTGGAGGAGCCAAAGTGGAGCAGCATCATAATGACCAAACCTTACAGACGCAAACAGTATATAAAGCTGGCGTTATTGTAAGGTATTGGCTAATCATCTTCCAATTATCTCCCCTACTGGAGTCAGTTGAATTATCAAATCAAAACAGATCAGGTATGTGACAAAAGTTAGGATTTATAGTAATTTTCTTCCAAATTTCCATAACGGTCGTAAATCTTGAAGCGCATTTATATAGTTAGCGAAAAGCATTTACAAATACATTAGAAGAAGTAAAATTCCAAAGGAAGATATGTATCTTGTTAACGTCTTCAAGAGCTAATTTTTCTTGTAATTTTATAGCACAGCAACATCAATTTTCAAATGTCCTTTGGTATTGCTTAGAAACGTAATACAATTATATTCTCAAATCGGATTAGTTGACATATTACCTAAAAACTCTTCAGACATATGACTAACGTTGGTTTTTGTGCAAAGGCATTTCAATTGCTCTGAAATGCTTTTAACTCCAGAAGAAGATTCGAAGAGTTTGCAAAAAGCTTTGGTCGTCATTTAAGAAGAATCAATATTCTTAGGGGTGACTGATGTCCCGGAACCATTTTCAAGTGTTAAAATGATTAGAAGAGATTATTGTGGAGGACCAGGATAACAACTATCCCATAAATACGACAACTGTATATAAATCTTGCTTGGTTCACTTAATGTTTGTAAAGTACGGGCCAATACGTTTTCAATGACCTCCTCTATTGTCGTCAGTTCAAATTTCAAACCCAAACAGATTAGGTATGTGACAAAAGTTAGGACTTATATTAATTTTCTTCCAAATTTCCCTAACTCTAGTAAATATTGAAGTCAATTTACATAGGTAGCGAAGAACATTTACCAAAGCGTTACAAGAAGTAAAATTACAAAGGTAGAAAATAAACTGGTAGAATTCTGCCACAGCAACATCAATCATCAAATGTCCCTTAGTAATTCTTATAACCGTCTTCCAAATCTATTCCCAAATCGGGTCAGTTGGCACCTTACGTCATCACTCTTCATTCAGAAGACTAACGTTGGATATTGTGGAAAGACATTTCAAATGCCCTGAAATGCTCTTAAGTCCAGAAGAGGATTGGAAGAGTTAGCGAAGAGTTTTAGCCTTCATTCAAGAAGAATTATTTGTCTTATGGAAGATTTATTTCCCGGGAACATTTGGAAGTGCTCAAATGATTGGAGGAGCCAAAGTGGAGCAGCGTCATAATGACCAAACCTTACAGGCGCAAACAGTATATAAAGCTGGTGTTATTGTAAGGTATTGGCTAATCATCTTCCAATTATCTCCCCTACTGGAGTCAGTTGAATTATCAAATCAAAACAGATCAGGTATGTGACAAAAGTTAGGATTTATAGTAATTTTCTTCCAAATTTCCATAACGGTCGTAAATCTTGAAGCGCATTTATATAGTTAGCGAAAAGCATTTACAAATACGTTACAAGAAGTAAAATTCGGAAGTAAGATATATATCTTCTTAACGTATTCAAGAGCTAAATATTCTTGTAATTTTATAGCACAGCAACAGCAACTTTTAAACGTCCTTTGGTAATTCGTACAAACGTAATACAATTATATTCCCAAATCGGATTAGTTGACATATTACCTCATAAATCTTCGAACATAAGACTAAGGTTCTCCCTTGTGGAAAGGTATTTCAAATGCTCTGAAATGCTCTTAACTCCAGAAGAAGATTCGAAGGGTTTGCAAAAAGCATTAGTCGTCATTTAAGACGAATCAATATTCCTAGTGGAGATTGATGTCCCGGGAACATTTTCAAGTGTTAAAATGATTAGAAGAGTTTATTGTGGAGCACCAAGATAATAACTCTCCCATAAATACGACAACTGGATATAAATTTTGATTGTTTCACTTAATACTTGTAAAGTATGGGCTAATACGTTTCCAATTACCTCCTCTATTGGCGTCAGTACAATTATCAAATCCAAACAGATTAGGTATGTGACAAATGTTAGGACTTATCCTAATTTTCTTCCAAATTTCCCTAACGTTCGTAAATCTTGAAGAGCATTGATTTAGTTAGCGAGAAATTCCAAAATTCCAAAGAAAGATATGTATCTTGTTAAGGTCTTCAAGAGATAAATATATATTCTGGTAATTTTATAGTAGATCAATAGCAATTTTCAAATGTACTTTGGTATTTCTTACAAACGTAATACAATTATATTCCAAAATCGGGTTATTTGACAAATTACCTCATAACTCTTCAGACATAAGGCTAACGTTGGGTTTTATTGATATGCATTTCAAATGCTCTGAAATACGCTTAAATCCAGAAGAAAATTCAAAGATTTTGCAAAGAGCATTAGTCGTCATTTAAGAAGAATCAATAATCCTAGGAAAGATTTATGTCAAGAGAACATTTTCAAGTGTTACAATGATTAGAAGAGAGTTTATTATGGAGCACCAGGATAATAACTACCCTATAAATAAGACAACTGTATATAAATCTGGTTTGGTTCACGTAATACTTGTAAAGTATTGTATAATAAGTTTCCAATGACCTCCGCTATTGTCGTCAGTACAATTATCAAATCCAAACAGATTACGTATGTGACAAAAGTTAGGACTGATCCTAATTTTCTTCCAAACTTCCCTAACTCTAGTAAATATTGAAGAGCATTTACATAGGTAGCGAAGAGCATTTACCAGAGCGTTACAAGAAGTAAAACTCAAAAGGTAGAAAATAAACTGGTAGAATTCTAGCGGAGCAAAGGCAGTCTTCAAATGTCCCTTAGTAATTCTTCTAACCGTCTTCCAAATATATTCCCAATCGGGCCAGTTGACATATTACCTCATAACTCTTCCGGAATAAGATTAACGTTGGATATTGTGCTAAAGCTTTTCAAATGCTCTTGAAATACCCTTCACTCCCAAAAGGGAATGGAAGAGGCAGTGAAGAGTTTTAGTCTTCATTTAAGAAGAATTATTTGTCCTAAGGATGATTTATGTTCCGGGAACATTTGGAAATGTTCAAATGATTGGAAGAGCCATAGTGGGGCAGCATCATAATGACCACACCTTAAAGACGCAAACATTATATAACTCTGGATTTCTTGTAAAGTATTGGCTAATACGCTTCCAATGATTTCCCCTATTGGCGTCAGTTGAATTATCAAATCAAAACAGATCAGGTTTTGACAAAAGTAAGGATTTATCCCAATTTTCTTCCAAATTTACCTAACGTACGTAAATCTTGGAGAGCATTTATGTAGGTAGCGATAAGCATTTACAAATACGTTACAAGAAGTAAAATTCCAAAGAAAGATATGTATAATGTTAACGTCTTCGAAAGCTAAATAGTCTATTAATTTTATAGCAGAGCAACAGCAATTTTCAAATGTCCCTTGGTAATTCTTACAAACGTAATACAATTATATTTCCAAATCGGGTTAGTTGACATATTACCTTATAACTCTTCAGACATAAGACTAACGTTGGGTTTTATTGAAATGCATTTCAAATGCTCTGAAATGCTCTTAACTCCAGAACACGATTTTAAGAGTTAGCTAAGAGTTTTAGTCTTCATTTAAGAAGAATTATTTGTCCTAAGGAATATTTTTGTCCTGGGAACATTTGGTAGTGTTCAAATGATTGTAAAAGCCATACTGGAGCAGCATCATAATGACCACACCTTAAAGACGCAAACAGTATATAAATCTGGCTTTCTTGCAAAGTATTGGCTAATGCGCTTCCAATGATCTCCCATATTTTCGTCAGTTGAATTATCAAATCAAAACAGATCAGGTATGTGTCAACGGTTGGGATTTATACTAATTTTCCTACAAATCTACCTAACGTTCTTAAATCTTGAAGAGCATGTATATAGTTAGCGAAAAGCATTTGCAAATACGTTACAAGATGTAACTCCAACCCTAACTCTAGTAAATATCGAAGAGCATTTACGTAGTTAGCGAAGAACATTTGCCAAAGCGTTACATGAAGTAAGATTCCAAAGGTATACAATAAACTCGTAGAATTCTAGCAGAACAACAGCAAACTTCGTTAAAAAATATCAGCCAATTTTACTCCTTGTAACGTATTTGTAAATGCTTTTCGCTAACTATGTAAATGCTCTTGAATATTTACTAGAGTTAGGAAAATTTGGAAGAACATTAGGCTAAGTTCTAACTTTTGTCACATACCTAATCTGTTTGGATTTGATAATTGTACTGACTCCAATAGAGGAGGTCATTGGAAGCGTATTATCCAATACTTTACAAGAAAGCCAGATTTATATACTGTTTGCGTCCTCAAGGTTTGGTCATTATGATGCTGCTCCACCATGGCTCTTACAATCATTTGAACACTTCCAAATGTTCCCGGGACATAAATCTTCCTTAGGAGAAATAATTCTTCTTAAATGAAGACTAAAACTCTTAGCTAACTCTTAGAATCCACTTCTGGAGTTAAGAGCATTTCAGAGCATTTGTAATGCCCTTCCACAAAGATCAACGTTAGTCTTATGTCTGAAGAGTTATGAGGTCATATGTCAACTGACCCGTTTGAGAATAGCATTGGAAGACGGTTATAAGACTTGCCAAAGGACATTTGAAGATTGCTGTTGCTCTGCTAGAATTCTACTAGTTTATTTTCTATCTTTGGAATTTTACTTCTTGTAACGCTTTGGTAAATGCTCTTCCCTAACTATGTAAATGCTCTTCAATATTTACTAGAGGTAGGGACATTTGCGAGACAATAAGGCTAAGTCCTAACTTTTGTCACATACCTGATCTGTTTGGATTTGATAATTGTGCTGACGCCAATAGAGGAGGTCATTGGAAACCTATTTTCCCACACTTTACAATTATTAAGTGAGCCAAGCAAGATTTATATACAGTTGTCATATTTATGATATAGTTATTATCCTGGTGCTCCACAATAAACTCTTCTAATCATTTTAACACTTTAAAATGTTCCCGGGACATCAATCTTCCATAGGAACATTGATTCTTCTTTAATGATGACTAAAACTCTTCGCTTACTGTTCCAATCCGATTCTGTACGACTCCAAACAAAGATATATATATATATATATATATATATATATATATATATATATATATATATATATATATATATATATATATATATATATATGTGTGTGTGTGTGTGTGTGTGTGTGTGTGTGTGTGTGTGTGTGTGTGTGTTTTTAACGTCTTCAACAGCTAAATGCACTGGAATAATTATAGCAGTGCATCAGATTGTATTCCCAAATCGGGTCAGTTGACATATTACCTCAAACCTCTTCAGGCATACGACGAACGTTGGTTCTTATGCAAAAGCATTTCAAGTTCTTTTGAAATACTCTTAACTCCAGAAGAGCATTGGAAGCGTTAGCGAAGATCTTTAGCCGTTATTGAAGTAGAATTATTGTTCCTAAGGAAGATCTGTATCCCGTTAACATTTCCACGTGTTACAATGATTGGAAGAGTTATAGTGGAGCAACAGGATAAAAACTAACCCTGAAACATGATATCGGTATATAATTCTTGCTTGCTTCACTTAATTATTGTAAAGAAATGGCTAATACGTATCCAATGATCAACCCTATTGGCGTCAGTTGAAATATCAAGTGAAAACAGTCCAGGTATGTGAGAAAAGTTAGGACTTATCCTAATTTTCTTCCAAAATTCTCTAATGCTCGTAAATCGTGAAGTGCATTTATATAGTTAACGGGGAGCATTTGCGAATACGTTATAAGAAGTAAGATTTCAAACAAGATATATATATATATATATATATATATATATAACAACATATATATATATATAACCAACCTTCTTCACTACCTCTCTATATATATATCGTCGTCTTGAAGAGCATAATGCACTGGAATAATCATAGCAGAGCATCAGATTATATTCCCAAATCAAGTCTGTTGACATATTACCTCAAAACTCTTCAGGCATACGACGAACGTTGGTTCTTATGCAAAAGCTTTTCAAATGCCTTGAAATGCTCTTAACTCCAGAAGAGCATTGGAATCGGTAGCGAAGAGCTTTAGTCGTTATTGAAGAAGAATTACTGTTCCTAAGGAAGATCTGTATCCCTTAACATTTTCAAGTGTTACCATGATTGGAAGAGTTATAGTGGAGCAACATCATAATAACTAACCATTAAAAACGATAACGGTATATAAATCTTGCTTGCTTCACTTACTTCTTGTAACGTATTGGCTAATACGTTTCCAGCGATCTCCCCTATTGGCGTCAGTTGAAATATCAAGTGAAAACAGTTTAGGTATGTAAGAAAAGTTAGGACTTATCCTAATTTTCTTCCAAAATTATCTAACGCTCGTAAATCTTGAAGAGCATTTATATATTGAACGAAGAGCATTTGCCAATACGTTACAAGAAGTAAGATTCCAATCGAAGATATATATCTCGTCAACGTCTTCAAGAGCTAAATGCACTGGAATAATTAGAGCAGAGCATCAGACTATATTCCCAAATCGGGTCAGTTGACATATTACCTCAAAACTCTTCAGGCATAAGACGAACGTTGGTTCTTATGCAAAAGCATTTCAAATGCCTTCAAATGCTCTTAACTGCAGAAGAGCATTGGAAGCTTCAGCGAAGATCTTTAGTCGTTATTGAAGAAGAATTATTGTTCTTAAAGATGATCTGTATCCCGTTAACATTATTAAGTGTTTCAATGATTGGAAGATTTATAGTGGATCCACAGCATAATAACTAACCCTTAAAGACGATATCTGGATACACGTCTTGCTTGCTTCACTTAATTCTTGTAACGTATTGGCTAATACGTTTCCAGCGATCTCCCCTATTGGCGTCAGTTGAAATATCAAGTGAAAACCGTCCAGGTATGTGAGAAAAGTTAAGACTTATCCTAATTTTTTTTCCCAAAATTCTCTAATGCTCGTAAATCGTGAAGAGCATTTATACAGTTAACGAAGAGCATTTGCCAATACGTTACAAGAAGTAAGATTCCAAACAAAGATATATATCTCGTTAACGTCTTCAAGAGCTAAATGCACTGGAATAATTATAGCAGAGCATCAGATTATATTCCCAAATCAAGTCTGTTGACATATTACCTCAAAACTCTTCAGACATAAGACGAACGTTGGTTCTTATGCAAAAAGCATTTCAAATGCCTTGAAATGCTGTCAACTGCAGAAGAGCATTGGAAGCCTTAGCGAAGGGCTTTAGTCGTTATTAAAGAAGAATTCTTGTTCGTAAGATGATCTGTATCCCGTTATCATTTTTAAGTGTTACAATGATTGGAAGAGTTATAGTGGAGCAAAAGCATAATATCTAACCCTTAAAGACGATAACGGTATATAATTATTGCTTGCTTCACTTAATTCTTGTAACGTATTGACTAACACGTTTCCAGTTATCTCCCCCATTGGCGTCAGTTGAAATATCAAGTGAAAACAGTTCAGGTATGTGAGAAAATTTAGGACTTATCCTAGTTTTCTTCCAAAATTCTCTAACGCTCGTAAATCTTGAAGAGCATTTATATAGTTAACGAGGAGCATTTGCCAATACGTTACAAGAAGTAAGATTCCAAACAAAGATGTATATCTCGTTAACGTCTTCAAGAGCTAAATGCACTGGAATAATTATAGCAGAGCATCAGATTATATTCCCAAATCTGGTCAGTTGATATATTCCCTCAAAATTTTTCAGGCATAAGACGAACGTTGGTTCTTATGCAAAAGCAGTTCAAATGCCTTGAAATGGTGTTAACTCCAGAAGAGCATTGGAAGCTGTAGCGAAGAGCTTAGTCGTTGTTGAAGAAGAATTATTGTTCCTAAGGAAGATCTGTATCCCGTTGACATTTCCAAGTGTTACCATGATTGGAAGAGTTATAGTGGAGCAACAGCATCATAACTGACCCTTAAATGTTATAGCGGTATTTAATTCTTGCGTTCTTCACTTAATTCTTGTAATGTAATAGCTGATACGTTTCCAGTGATCTCCCCTATTGGCGTCAGCTGCAATATCAAGTGAAAACAGTTCAGGTATGTGAGAAAAGTTAGGACTTATCCCAATTTTCTTCCAAAATCTCTAACGCTTGTAAATCGTGAAGAGCATTTATATAGTGAACGAAGAGCATTTGCCACTACGTTACAAGAAGTAAGATTTCAAATAAAGATATAACTATATGTCGTTAACGTCTTCAAGAGCTAAATGCACTGGAATAATTATAGCAGAGCATCAGATTATATTCCCAAATCGGGTCAGTTGACATATTACCTCAAAACTCTTCAGGCATAAGAGGAACGTTGGTTCTTATGCAAAAGCATTTCAAATGCATTGAAATGCTGTTAACTCCAGAGTACCATTGGAAGTGTTAGCGAAGATCTGTAGTCGTTGTTGAAGAAGAATTATTATTCCTAAGGAAGATCTGTATCCCGTTAACATTTCCAAGTGTTTCAATGATGGGAAGAGTTATAGTCGAGCGACAGCATAATAATTAACCCTTAATGGTGATAACGGTATATAATTCTTGCTTGCTTCACTTGATTCTTGTAAGGTAATGAGTAATACGTTTCCAGTGATCTCCCCTATTGGCGTCAGTTGAAATATCAAGTGAAAACAGTTCAGGTATGTGAGAAAAGTTATTGAAGAAGAATTCTTGCTCCTAAGGAAGATCTGTATCCCTTAACATTTTTAAGTGTTTCAATAATTGGAAGAGTTATAGTGGAGCAATAGCATAATAACTAACCGTTAATGACGACCCACATACCCACATTGGCCGAATCCGAGACTCGAACCCTTGCAGAAATTAAAATGCTATTTGGTTGTAAAGTAGTAAAGACCAAAAGAAGACCACCATCCTTGCATGAACAACCTCCTTTCACATGCATATTTCCGAACACATGATAAATCGCTGGTCCGCCCAACTAAAAAGCTATCGTGTTAACACTATTCTACCTAGACCTTGGCGCACACTTTTCTGTTAAAGTACAATTATAACCCATTGGTCGTCGAATGGGGGAGGGGGGTCTTGGTGACCGAGTCAGGTTCCGATGCTTGAAGACAGATTCTGGTGTCTCTTACGACAAGTCCTGATTGTCTGCCTTTTAAGTTCCCTAAATAGCGATTGAGTTTACTATTGGGAAAGGTTTATGACATATGACCATGTGAGTATTTGAAAGCTAAAAATGGTTATTGTTGTCGTCGTTGATGATTATCATGATATTGATCTTTGAAATATATTCTTTTCAAAAATGGCTGAGGGATTGGGGTGGGGTGGGTGTGGTTGGGCATCTCAGTTGCTAAAGCCAGAACACAACACTGCCTGCTTGTGAGCTAATCTGTTCTGTGGAGCAAGTTCCTGTTTCGTTCACCATTTATTGCACCCCAGTTGCAATTTGATCAGAATGTGGTCAGCATGTGGTCATTATCAAGTTATAATCAGCTTGCTCATGTTGGATGGTTAGAGATATGTTTTTACACTATTCTTTATATATAGCACCCGCTGATTTAAAAGAAACTAAGTCAGGAATTTCCTGATACAAATTTGGACATCCCTGGATCTGAACTTAGAACTATCCAATTTTTACTAATTTTACTTATAAAGTCTCTGTATAGTACATAAATACCTTGATGAATACCATGTCAACATATGCATGCTTCATAATTCATTACTGCCTGATAAATTAACAACCAAAATAACATTTTTCATTTTTGTGAACATAAACAACAGTAAATAATGACTGTTTACAAGATAGATAGAATGTTATATAGATCGATATACATATAACATAGCATTTGTGACAACGTATGGGTACATTGACTGCGAGAAACATTAGTTACTATCAGCAATAATTAAGTTACAATTGTACTATTTTCACACCCTAATGCCTATAGTTAGTTTATTTGCATTCTGTCTTACGTGGTCATGTAGTGTTTGCAATAAGTGTACGAAAGATATAACCAATGAACTTGTAAATTGTATACTTGTTTGTTATTTGATGCACTTTGTTTGCAAAACAAGAAGTTCAGCCACGTTGATACAGTCCGATGAATAAATTTCTTATCTTGACAAATACTATATACTAAAAGCAACGTCATTTATATACAAACATTTTCCCCAGTTAATATGTGTTGCAAAATCACATGTTGTGTTCAACTGAGAGAGAGAGAGAGAGAGAGAGAGAGAGAGAGAGAGAGAGAGAGAGAACAATATTAT
>JAECUM010048318.1:0-28862 GCA_016617855.1 Megalonaias nervosa
GCTGAGCAACCAATACAGAGTGAAATAAAGAGAAATAAGGAGAATCCACTTGGCATTCCAATATTTAAATATGGTCGGTTTTAGAACCCTATAATTCTTTAAAAGAATTACAAATAAATGCATAATAAATATGTTACGGCATGTGTATGCCAAGAAATTTACTGTTCGGCCTAGTCTCCAGGGGCTATTGCGATTTTATATCATTATATTACACTAGAAAGATCCAGAAAACGTACTCATGCCGTGATAAGGATTCGGGGTTTTCCACGTTACCCGGTATAAGTTTAAGTTTAAGGCTTTCATCCTGCTCAGTTTATGTTTCCCTCTCACTCCACATATTTCCACGTATAATCTCCCCTCTGAGCATACTAGAAGCATAACAGTAAAAACATCGGAACTTTGATAAAATTGTTTAATGTGTTGAATCCATTAGAAAACCGTATCATTTTTTAAACGTTATTTTCTTATTTTTTAAATGAGGGGACATTAATCATTGATCAAGAGAAAATGAAAGCAAATAGTATGCTGTTGACACAATAATTATGTGCATATTCATACGTCATATGTGAGTCACAATAAGATATATCAGCAGTATTGGTATATCAAACTGCTTTTTATTAACACTTTAAAAGACCAAAGGTACACGATATTCCGAATGAATTCCAATAGTCTTGAATGTATTGATGTATCACAAAGATATGATCCAGAATTTCTTTGAATGCGTCCTCAATAATGCCAAAGAAGTGTTTTATCCAAAAACGTTAATTTGTTATTTTCAATGAATAATTAAGATAAATAATTCCGCTCAAATTATAACTGAACACAATTACCCAACTTGACCTATGTCGCGATAGCATTGTTAAAATATGGTCGTACATGAAAATTGATTGACCAGCACTCACATGTACTGATCATCACCGACATCCGTTGAACAGCACACAACAACAACATTTACACTGACCATCATCCTCACTGGCTAGCACGTAAGGGTAGGATACAACATAACTGGTATAAAAGTTAAACCCCTTAGAAACAAAATTACAAAATTCACCTACTACCTTCATAACCTCTATAACGTCCCTACTATCCCCTTAGGAACATAACTAACATCCATACATCCCTTATAATCCCTATAAGCCTAGCAGAGATGTGAAAGTAGAGAAAAGGAATGCTCATACACATATGCACACAAACATACTTACATAATATTAGCCCTGACACGGGTAGGAGTGCCCACAAATACAAGTCTACTATCACATCTGAAAAGGATAGGAATGTTCATACATACACAAACATGCTATCAGCTCGGAAATGATAAAGAATATTCGCATACACACATACACAAACATATTGATATATACAAGATAGAAGAATGGAAGGGGGTTTAAATTTCAGTTAAGATAAACATACAAAATATACAAACATAAAGAAATAAATATTGGCAATGATTGGGTAGTTTCTTTTTCTGCTAGACCTTGGTGTGGCCCTGAAAATGGCCAATGGGGATTGTCGTAAATCGTAGATTTTATCTATATTCTGGATAATTGTACTTCCTGTTGTCCTTCCTTCTGCTACAGCCTCTGTTGGACCTTCTTCCGCCTTTCAAAGAAGCGATACTGCTCGCTCTCCCACTTCTTTCGCTCCTTCTCCTTCTTTTTCGCCCAAGACATCTTGATTTTTTCTACTTCTTTTACTACCGTTATTACCAACTGCTTTGCCATTCTAAATGCTACGATTTCCCTCTTACTTGTTAGAACATATTTAAATTTCCTTAACCTGGTCCAGAAGATGCTCTACTCTTTGTAATAGGACTTACGCTTCGATCAGTTTGCCTACATTACAATGTTAGCACATTCTTGTCGTAAACGTGGATATCAAGGAGAACATCCCTAGGTGTAGTACACAGAAAGGATAAAATACAGGTCAAAAGGAATCTCGTGGACCTAAAAGAGAGCATCCTAATTAGAATGTCAAAGAAAAACATCGAAGTTTACATTTTTAAAAATAGTCAAACCAATAAACACCATATTTTCTAAACTAGTATTTAAAAACTATGCTTTGCTGGCTCAGTCATGAACCAAGAAATTAAAAGCGATGATAGCGGCTAGTAAATTTGAACTTCCAGTGACCTATCAGATTATCAATGTGCCATCTATGGAGTCTACATTGATGAGCTAAAGACAAGATAGTCATAACTATCACTGAATCACATTTCAGTGTTTGCATCGTTTGTAGAGAAATCACATTCAAAACAAATAAATAAATGTTCTAATTGCAGTCCAATACTTCATTAATGAAGAAAATAAACACGATATTGTCCATTCTCGTAGAACACGATCCTTGCAATCTCGCATTATTGAATTGGGTGAATACAGCATTTTTTTTCATAAAGTCTTTGATGTGATCTTCGAGAGGAGGTGATCGTTTGGAAAGTAGATGACTCCCCAATAGGTTCCTGGGAGACGACTTTCATCCGTGTGAGTTTACATCCACAGTATTCAGAACGGCAGTTTTGAATTAAATGGTGTTAGTCTGATTTTATAGGGTGAAAATAGCCCGCATCGCTGCCTTGGTCTGGGGAAAATCTAATCTACAAAAACAATATCCTCGTGCATAATCTTCGTACTAAATGTCACGGGTATAGTTCGTTCCTAGTTATCCTCTGGATTCAAATAGAAACAAGTGAGATGTCAATTAACTTTTCCCATGCAAAGTTCTTACGGTTTAGTACACAGCCTTTGGCACGGCTTGGACCGTCTTGGGTCGCTTGCATCTTTACACGTTTTTGGAACTTGAAAAAGTTTTGATCAACAGTTCCGTTTCGGGGCAGCATTGCTAATTATGCCAATGAACAAACGTTTAGGCAGTTAACCATGGAAGATATGATTTTTGATTTTGGATCGGAGTCCAGAGACAGTGTCGAAGGTTTAACTTCCACATGTCAAAGAAGATATATGGCGGCCATTTTGGTCACAGTTTGATAATGTAGTTTTTCTCTTTTGGTAAGACTTCCACAAGTCGTACAGAGTTTGGCTTCTTTGATGTAATTTTCTTTAGAATTTTGCTATCAAATCGAACACGGTACTACTTCTATTAAGTCTCATACGTGCATGCATGCCATTCAACAAATACTTGCAACCACATGTCCAAGTGTACAGTATCCATCATTTCTAAACTACGTTCTTGTTTATCTTTTTTTGGGTGATCTTTCAATCCTACATTGCGAGAGTCGTCGTTCCGGTCAATTCTGTGTCGTTGACGGCATCCGTGGTGTCAGGTTTCAACACCTAAAGACGCATCGACGTGTGTGTTCTGGCTTCTTTTCCTAATGTCAGGGGAACATTGTGATTAAGTCGGTATGAATACACATCCATACTGCTGCCAACCAGTGTGTTTTTCAGGTATAAATCCACTTCTCAGAACAACTAATGCATGAAGTTGCTAATTTGGACCACTGTCATCGGTGCTAATTTGGACCACTGTCATCGGTGCTAATTTGGACCAATTTCATCGGTGCTAATTTGGACCACTGTCATCGGTGCTAATTTGGACCACCGTCATCTGTGCTAAAACTATTGTGGTCCCTTTTGAGGATGTTATCTGGCAGTTACAAGTACCTCTTGTTCAGATCGATGGAACCTTAGACTTGTCATTTGATTTCAAACTTGGTAGGAGCTGAGGTGGTCAGATACAACACGGGATGAAACTCTACCTAATGGGATTCTTGCACTGAATCATCGTCAGGGCATGAGAAACAAATCGAGTAATCTCCTGGAACATTTATAAGAATCTCAGTACATCATCGTTTTAGCAATCATGAAAGTCTAAATTTTAAAACGTTTAATTACAATATTCTTTTTCTTGTCTTATCTTTAAGGTCTGCCTTCTTCTAGCCGTGGCATGCAAGATAAATCAATTGTGTCGACAGGAGTTTGAAGTGAATTTACAGATGTGTGTTTGTCATCAATGAGTTTTTTTATAGCTGCATCAACACACTGACTCCTGTCTTTAATAACACTTGGGAATGTTGTTGGTCAATGAGTGTGTTTTGGAGAAGTTCGTTTTCTTGCATCTAGGAAACATCTTTTAAAGCAACCAATCCTCGAGACACCATACGTTTTAATACACCACCTTCCTAGAGATATACTTCCACCTGGTTTCAGGATAATGTGTTTCTTTGAGCATATTTTCTTGGAGGGGCCAGTTGTTTATTTTAGGTCTTTTTTTTTCTTCTCAAAAACACGTTGCGGGTCATGGGGAATGTGTTTAATTCCTTGCAGAAATTGAAAGTAAAATTTTTGTAATGCTTCTTTAAGGCTTCTTTAAGGCTGGCTTATGACATATACGGAAGTACCTGTGCATTCTATTTCTCGACTGATGCGACAGGGTGCGCGAAAATTTTGCCATGACGATCAAATGAGAAGAAAGTCAACTTGAATATTGTCAGAGAGGAAAGCAGTGAATGATATTTGTTTTTGTTTTTTAAAACACGGAAATAGGAAGGTGAAGTATAAATGACTTGAGTTCCTTCTTGATACCAGTAGTGTAACAAATCCGTACTAAATCTCAAAATAATCTAGAATGGTTGCTTTAAATCGATCAGTAAATACACATGTGGCATTTGGGTGGCATTGTCTCAAGCATAATTCAGTCAGGGTGTTCCTAATTGTTTGTCCAAGATTTAAAATTGATATTTGTCCCCAAGGACTTTTAAACAACACCACAAAATGAGCATTGGGAATGATGGGGTGCGATCCGATTTAAGTTCTTTAAATAAATTTATATAACGTAGATAATACTGCCACTACGATGATATACTTGTCGTGTAAACCAAAGTTTATTACATGTTTAGTCTTCTCTTAACGCGTGATTGACAATGTAACGATGCGTTTGATTAGTGAGACACGATCACGTCGTGCAACACTGATGTCAACTAACTTGGCAAACAGTTCCTTAACGTGTTAGGAGAACAATCATATGACGTGTTGGCACAAAGCCTATCCTTGCTATGCTACATCCTTTCTCAGTCATCCGTTTGTATTGCACTTATATACCAGTAGTTATTCATTTTATGCCATTGCGGATGCAATTACCTGTGTGTCTCACTTATATCTTTGCAAAGACGATGTAAGTGCGTGCACCCAGTTCCAAAGGTAAATTCTGAATGTGCTCTGCTAAACTAGCAATTTACACGTAGGTCTGTTTTATGCAAACCCAGCGTCCAGGTAAATCGAATGATTTACTAGGACTCTCCGTGTGGAGAAAATATCTGAGTATTTCATCAAAATAGACCTTCATGTGAAGATGAGTGATGACCTCACACAACACATATAGTGAAGGAGCCTCGTGACAACCTTCCACAGAATAGCATCCAATCCTCTTTACTCCGCCATTTTTAAAATGTTGTATCCACTTGACATGCTTTTCACATAACTAATTTAACTAGCGCACAGTTTTATCTAACTATCCACGGTTGAAAAATTGAAAGGATTAAGTTGCCCTTGGGCACGATTGTCTTCCGGTACAGTAATCCATACGCTTTTGGCAATGATAGAACTTCCTTCAACGGACAAATACCACTTTACTCAAGAAATAAATGTCCATATTTTCTAAAATAACAAAAACAAATGTCCAGATCGGACCAACAATATTTCCAAATCTCTTTTTGAAAATCGAAATGGTTTTATGTGAGGGCTTTGCACCAATCGTAGAAAGCTTCTCCGTATTCTGATCGCATACCTTCGGGTCGTAATGGACTCCATGCAAATGCGGGAGCACGAATCGTTATTTCCTTCTACACTGAAAAGTGCTGAAAATATCCTTTAGCCATTTCGGTCAGTCCATAACGGTTTAGGTATTTTACTTAGAGGCACAGCCAAATAACTCACTGTATCTTTAACCAGTACGTCTCCCACTTTCATGGAAGTAATGATGGCTTCCTTCATGAGAACTTGTGGAAATTCACTTCGTTATTCTGCAAAACGTTTACAAGAAACTGCCTATCGTATCCACAGAAATTGTGAGCAATGACTGTAGCGTATTGATGGCAGTAACAGTAACATACACGTCTTTTTTGTTACAGATTTCACAAGTGGGTTCTAAGCAACGACTGAGCGAAATAAGAAATAATATTTGGATGCACAACATATGGTTTCACGTCGACCTGGAAGAAATAAAGGTTCATGAATACAGTCGTGGCAAGCGCGATGAACCGCACAAATCTTAGAAATGTAAATCTCTGTCGCTATCAAGCATTAAAAATCGAACTGATAAAATCGATAATATGGTCCGGTTTCTTTATCTTCTTCCCCTTGTTCATTGGCACATCTCTGAAAGTAAACACTGATGAACTAATTTGACGACCTGACCATAAATATGACATCGTTTATTTCATGGACAAACTTGTGATTCTATATAGCTGATACAAACACGATATCCACAGGATGAATATACTATCAATAATTCTCAAGCACTTTTCAATTGTTGAAATCGTCTCGTGCGATATAGGTAGGTAGAATGTGAAAATAATCTTCAGGCGCTACAGAATGACTTTTTTTCTTGGTCCATCTTAGTCTCTCTAAGTCATGGGGTCTAGGAGTTGGTGGATGGTGTTCGGTAGGGATCCGTCATGTCCTCCTTAAAATCACTCGAATGAACTTCTGCCCATACGCATTGGCGAGTGTTGCGTGACACAGAACGTCGTAGACTCTTTGCCTCTGGTTTCTCCTTCTAATTGTGTTATCATGTCATGACGGTAGGTGATTGAAGATTAATTTTACTTGAATCTCTCTCTCTCTCTCTCTCTCTCTCTCTCTCTCTCTCTCTCTCTCTCTCTCTCTCTCTCTCTCTCTCTTTATATATACATAATGTTATGACAAAGAAAAGCAGAAATAACAAGTTTAGTAAAACTTAAAAAATAATTTAATTCTCTAAGTTACGAAATGAAGTTTTAAGAGGAAACTTACAGTATTGTGAATAAAATCCAAAATAATAAATAAAATTCTATGAAAGTCCAATCAAATAGAGTGTTTCATATGAATATGAAGTCTCAAATGTGCTGATGTACCAATATCCTTAATATCCTTGAATGCGCTGAAGAGCCAACAGTCCTGATATATTACAATGACATTGCCAAAACTCCTTTGAATGAATTCACAATTACATACATACATACATACATACATACATACATACATACATATATACATACATGCATGCATGCATGCATACACTGAAGTACCTCCAAATCGGCTTCATCTGGTTAAAAACTTTATAAAGAGAAGCATTGTTCTCTTTTGTCATTCGTTCTCAAGCGAAGTCAAAATGTTGTGTCATCGACTATCATTTCAAGCATTCTGTTTGATCCAGAGTACATTATGCGTGTGAAGGCATCGTGTGTCATTATCAAGGTAGCAGATACCGCTGTATTGAAGAGAAGAATTACATTGAAAGGCAGCGGTTTCGGAAGTGAGTATTGTCCTATGGACATGCAGTGCAGAGTATTGCCCTATGTGCATGCAATGTAGAATATTGCACTATGGGCACGCAGTGCAGAGTATTGTCCTATGGGCATGCAGGGCAGGGTATTGCCTTATGGGCATGCAGTGCAGAAAATTGCCCTAATGGCATGCAGTGTAGAGTATTACCCTATGGGTATGCAGTGCAGAGTATTGCCCTATTGGCATGCTATGCAGAGAAACTTGGTAAGAAGAAAACTGAAGAGATTAGGTCACTGTTGAACATCTTATGCCTCGCTACACATGCGCGCGCGCGTACTCGCACATCACATATGCCACTTTCAAGGTCTACCCAGATCTCTCAGAACTGATATATTACTTAGCCAATTCAATGGTTGTTTTTATGTTTGTATGTTTTGTTTGTTTTTCAGAACTAAACCTTAAACCACCGTCTACTCTTCTGTCTGGCATGTGATAGAATATCATCATGGTTACGTGTGAGTTTGTGTGCGAATATTCCTACCCTTTGCATAGGTGATAGTACGTACAGGGGTGATAGTGTATATATATATATATATATATATATATATATATATATATATATATATATATATATATATATATATATATATATATATATATATATATATATATATATATATATATATATATATATATATATATATATAGAGAGAGAGAGAGAGAGAGAGAGAGAGACGGGAAGAAGAGAGAGAAAGAGAGAGAACATTCATTTTCTCTCCTTTCAATTATCTTATAGAGTGATAGGGGTCATAAGGATGGTAGGAGGTTGTTTTGCTTGTTCGGGTATAATAGGTGACTTAATGATGTTATGAAGGTAGAAAGGAAATTGTTTGGATTCGTTAACACGGGGTTTAACTTTTATTTTTTACCACTTCTTTTACATCCCACGGCATAGTGAGAGTCAGTGTGAGATTTGGTCTTTAGCAATTATTGCTGATAAGTCAGGGCGTGTTGGTTAGTGAGTGCAGGTGTTGGTCAGTATGTTTAGGTTTTTGTCATTAATTCTGTACATATAGGTGGTGATCGTTAGATGTTGATGCTGGTCAGTCAACGTATTTGTATGATGACTTTTAACGTTACCATTCTCCTTGTCCCTAATTCACAGAGTGCCATCTATTGTTAACCCTTGGACTTTTTAAGATGGAATTCACATAGTCCTCAGAGTATCATACATTCAAGACTGCAACCGTAATCTAAACACTGATTGTTCCACATGCTGCCATTTCTGTCTACAGGATGCCAAATATCCTACTCAGATGTGGTCAAACTGTTAGACAATTTTTGGTTGCATAAATAATATTTCGTGTTGTCTGCCTAAATCCATGCAATCGTATTATATAGTTCTACGTCCTTTCTTTCAAGATCCGGAAATCGATTTTACTATTACGTAGTTTAATTAAGTAGCATATATCAATCTTAGTTTCAGAGGACGAAACGGTAATAATGGATTTTATAATTTTTCTTGGCATTATCAAAGGGTCTGTATCGTGTAATTGTCAAGAAACATGTTTGAAGATAAATTGAATGTTAATATCCAATGTCTAAATGAGATATTATAAAGCGAAACATGTAGTGAATCTAATTGCAAGAACATGGAGGCGTTGATGTTTTGAGGAAAAGAGATCACCAAAAATCAATTTATCTCAGAAGAAATAAAAGAGAAAACCCAAATATATTTTAATTAAATTCAGCAAGTTTACATACTGAATTAACATTATTAAAAATTGATGGTTATTTGTAAAAACGGGTTATTGACAAGCTGCAAAACTTTTCATTGTAATAGGTTCAATAATATTTCCCTAATTAATCATAAACCACGAATCCAAAATAGAAACTTATGGATTATATAGTTTGTAAAATAAACTAGACAAGGGACTTTTAGAAGAACTATTTCAACCACAAAGTTTCTTTTTCAATGATAAAAAAAAACTGCTTTCTATGCCAGCTCTACAAAAAATGTCCTTTTCTTGCGGTAAGAGAACATCATGAAGTACATGGATGACTTGTCTGAGTCAATGTAATGGCATATCTTTACTGGAAATTGTTGTAATCAACTTGACATTTGTTTGATGGAGTTATTTCTCTCTGAATATCGCAATGATGGCAGTATTCAGCTGTACTTGAAACCTAACTGGGTAGCATAAAGGTACATCCAGATAGTAAATTGATTTTAATGGTGTACATGATTATATTACAGTGGATGACAAAAGGTTATCCTCAATATGTGTTTGTGAAGCTTGTGTGTCAAGTCAATTAATATTTAATTTACAACGGGATAAAAAAAAAGTAAATCGACAAATATCATGTATATGGACAATAGAGTTATAATCTAATAACAATGGCGTTATAAATGTACCATAGTATCCATTGTCCATACAATAATAGCTGAATGATTATTTTATAAATTCGCCACATTTGCAAACTCCTCATAATAAATACGCAAAGAGATGTGTATACTGCTGGGTGAATTTGTTCAGATCGACGCAGTTGCGTTGAGTTCACATTAGGATTCAGCAATAGAAAGTCTGTGCTGCCGATTTAAGGTTGATCATAAAACGCTAAGAATTTCCAATGGTCTTGTAAATACTTCCTTGACTTTAAGATTTTCTTTCGCAAGACTGTTATTGCGAATATTAAACTTAAATAAGAACGTTTCTTTTTCATTATTTTATAAGAGACAAAAACCACAACTGCGTCATGCCATTTTACGTCTAATCCCTCATGGAGTACATAGCTATACACATCAGACAATATCAATATTTTATCAGAGAAAGAGATGGTGCAAACTTTTTAATTATTGAAGTAAATAAAGAGGAATACATTCTATCTGAGGAAAACCACATATTGTCCACAGTGGCAGAGTCTTATTAAATAAATCTAAGAGATTATGACTGGATTTTAATCCCCTATGCCGGCTGACGTTTCTTCAACACAAATATAATCACCAATAAAATAAAAGAAAGACGTTCAAAGATCTAAATTTGAGGACATGAGATGTTAAGAGAAACTTTCATGTGGAACGTATTTTGCATGACTCACAATTTGTCGTTTATTGTGAGATGTAAGTACACAGTTGAAATCCTTGATGTTTTATCCGGCCTTGACATCGGCAAATGGATGTGGTAATCCCTTTAAGTCATGGAGAATTAGTCCATCTTCTAGTGGAATATTGCACTGTAATCCATTTAAGGACTACGTTAATGATCAATTTGAGATCATGTTACCATCAGCACGTGTTAGAATGTTTTATTGATTTTCAATAAAATTTTTAACTACTTCATTGCGTAAAGTCTTCTTTTTTTCGGACCAAGTCATGCGAATCGAAGCCGCATTTAGATGCACATAGCTTAAGTTTCCAAGTTGTCTAAATTCTGTTTTCACGGTTAAATCACACTAGGAGTCCCTTCATTTCTTGAGCGGAATGGCAGGTTTTCAATGACTAACCGCAGAGATCCACTTAGCAGCACATACAATACGTAAAGCAGCAAATACAAAACACATAGTCTGGATCCACGTAAAACAAGAGATTTTACTTATTTTTAAATAAAACCCAAACTGCAAGGTTGATATTGACGTGTTTCAAAATTCAAAATGTGGGCCAAATATAGTGCAGAAGCGATTGTTTGGCCGGTTTGAGTCAAAAGGCGTTGCCTGATGAAACTGTGAATATTTAGTTAGATAAATACAATATGCGAAGAGGGGCTGCATATAATACAAGTATCAAATGCTATAATCATGTGCTGTGAGATATTCTTTAATTAAGCAACATACTTAGCCTAAAGTTCTGGTTTAGCTTAGCTTGGTTTGGTTTAGCTTAGTGTCAGCATGTAATTATGGAACATTTTAATGAGGTTTAAATAATAAAAGTTTTCGGGATGAAATATAGGAATGGAACATAAATAATTGTATTACAGTTAAACCTGTCTTGAAAGACCACTGCTATGTGAGACCACCTGTCTTGAGAGACCACATTCTCAATGTACAAATTTATTCATTAAATAGCATTGTGACCTGTTATGAGAGACTACCTATCTTGAGAGACCATACTTTTTGGCAAAAGAGGTGGTCTTTCAAGACAGGTTTTACTGTATTCCACATTAGATATTGCTTTGATATGAGACATTATCGTACAGATCATCGGTAATAAAAGCACTGAAACTAGAGAAACACTGGCACCCTATCTGTAATAAAGGCATTGAAACTAGAGAAATACTGGCACACCATCTGTAATAAAGGCGTTGAAACTAGAGTTAATGGCAGATCATCTGTAATAAAGGCATTAAAACCAGAGAACTACTGACATTTTATCTGTAATAAAAGCATTGAAACTAGAGAAATACTGGCACACCATCTGTAATGAAAGCATAAAAACTAGAGAAATACTGGCAGATGATCTGTAATAAACGCATCAAAACAAGAGAAATACTGGCACATCATCTGTAATAAAGGTATTAAAACTAGAGAAATACGTGCTGATTATCTGTGTTAAAGGTATTACAACTAGAGAAATAATGGTACATTATCTATAGTAAAGGCATTCAAACTAGAAAGATACTGGTCAACCATCTGCAAAAAAGGTAAGCGCGATTACACAAGGTTGGCCACAGATTATCAATGTCTTTCTGCTTTTAATCGTAACGTGAACTGGGGCGTGTCAAATCTACTTTGGTGCAGATACTCGTCCACAAGATGTTTGTATTCCTTGTGAATATCAGGCTCTAGTTTTTCTTAATAAGAAATGTTATGTCTGTGTTAGTGCTCTCTGCATCTGTTATACCTGGATTATTTTCTTAGTAATAAGATTGATTTCAAATTATCAAGATTTGGAAGACATTCGATAGTAGAAATCATGACAGTCCTATCTCCTTGCACGCTATTTATGACTTAACAACTAGTATTTATTGTACAGAAAGATGATGATGTGTACAATAATTAAACAGCAGAGGGTTGTAGTGAGCGTTGCTTTATAATTCTTTATATGAGAATCCTACAAGGGAAGCTGTGTTGTTTCTAAGAGACTTCTCTCATTTACATATCTATTAATTGTATATAACTAATGCATTTTGTTTTCTTTTTTTTCCTATATTTGAATCATAATCTATGAAAAGAGAAAATAAAGACTGATCAGCTTGACGCTGAAATTCCTAGTTTATAATATTTTCTATCTTCCGTAATTTCTCCCTGTAGATCCTCGCTCGCACAGTTCCAGAGCATGCTTACTTTGCCTTTACTCCTACCCAACACCCGATAAAAGCATACGTTATTCCTTCACTGTGAATCCTCACCGCGAGAATGTTACACTATTTGTCTGTAAAGCTTTCTTCACATTTTCAATGATTCTCAATAGGATCTATTTTCTTGTTTTTCTTGCAGAGCATTTTAATATCTGTTAACACTATTTTGTTAAAAATAAAAACGTATTATCAGTAGCCGCAAAATGGCTTTCCGTTTTAAAACCATTGCCATATTTACTCGTGGGGTCCTGGGTGGCCCGATATACAGGATCAAACCGTTGCTTTACCAAAACTATAGATCGTTGCGTCATTTTACCGAGGCATAATCTGCTAGTGTTTAAAAATTGTTACATTTCGTAAAGGAATACTGACGAGTAGATTATTATATGAAAATGAAAAGAAGCAAACACTGCAAGGCCTATTTTATTCCACAAAGGCATTTATGCTTTGCATTTTTATGTGAATGTTATTGGAGCAATATTGCATTTCGTTGTCTTTAAGAATAACGAAATACATGGTCACAACAGTGCACTGAATCTATTGTTAGGTATCGGCTCGTTTAAAGTAACATAAAGAAAAGACCGAAGACAACAAGCTTTGTAAGTTTTAACAAAAATAATTTATTTCCCTAGAAAACACAGTGTAAAGGTGAAAATATGAAATAGGACTTACGATTTGCGAAGAAAATCCAAACATTTGTCCTAGAATTGTGAAAAACATGTAAGTCCTATCAATAAACAGTTCTAATTGAAGCTAGTCTGAATCTCAATTCCGTTCCAAGATGGTGGATGATGACGTCAGACGAAGTTTTAACACAAATGTCCAGAATTTTCACTTTGAATCACAATTTGTACTGTTCTGTTCCGATTTAGAATCAATTTCACTAAATGTCTTTGTCCAAAGCCATTTGTGTAGTTCTCTAGGGAAAACAATTTTTGTTTAAAAAGTAGATGAACTACATCTGTCATCTATAACAATATACATCTCGCTCTACAGACATACAAATGAACAACTCTTTCCAGCACCAGAAAAAGAATACTTTCTTCTCAAGGTATATGAACGACTCTACAAGGTGTTAAAATATGACTCTGACCACTATTTCACAGATACCTGAGTATTTCAACTGAACGAAAACGTCATTTCATGCACACGCACGAAGAACGCGTGGTGATTTCAAAATCTCTCCATCGCAGTACAAAGTGTAAACAAGTATAATTAGAAATGACCTTGGACACAACCAATCACTTTTGCCGACTGTTTACTTAAATCGACAAACCATGGCATGCAAAATCGTGCTCATGCGAGTCATATTTACGTTCTAAATAAACACGACGTTTCTTTCAAAATATCAGACCCTGTGAACATAATCATCACAACAAAAATTATAATAATGAAATAGAAAAAAGTTCAAATTTTAACACACAAGTAATTAAACTATATTAACACTTTCCCCCATAAAGAAAAAAGAAAGATTTCTGTAATAAAGCTTTCATTTTTACCAGATGTAAACTATACAAGAGGTAAAAAAAATTACATAAGAAGAAGTCTTATGAATCATACAAAAGTGTATATGAAAATATTTCTATACACGGGAAAGTGCATCTGCAATTAAATTGTCTTTGACTTTAATGTGCCTGATGTCAAGATTGTATTCTTGCAAAAATAAACTCCACCTTAATAGTCTTTGATTTTTATTTTTCATCCTGTTGATGAAAGTAAGGGGGTTGTGATCACTAAACACAACAACCGGAGAAGGAGCTGAGCTGATGTCAACTTCAAAATGCTGTAATGCCAGCATTAAAGCCAAGCATTCCTTCTCGATTGTTGAGTACTTTCTTTGGTGTTTATTTAATTTCTTAGAGAAATAACACACTGGATGCTCTACACCATTTCTGTCATCTTGAATCAATACTGCTCCAACCTCAACATCACTTGCATCCACAGATAGTTTGAATGGTTGACTAAAATCTGAAGCTGTTAAAACTGGTGCACTTTTAAGTATGGCCTTTAACCTATCAAAACCTCTTGACATTTTTCAGTCCAAAAATGCTTGTTTTTCCTTCTTAACAAGTTTCTTAGAGGTTCAACAATATCAGAAAAATTAGAACAAAATTTGCGATAGTACCCAGCCATACCTAAAAATCGCATCAGCTGCTTTTTACAGACAGGCACAGGAAATTCAGAAATAACCTTGATCTTAGCATCTATAGGTTTAACTTGACCATGTCCCACAATATGTCCTAGAAAAGTAACACAAGCACGGCAGAACTCACTTTTAGATAAATTAATAGTCAAATTTGCTTCAGTGAGTCTGTCGAAGAACTTCCGAATCGTGGCTAGATGTTCCTTCCAGGTGTTGTTGTAGATGATGACATCATCAATATAAGCATCACAATTGTCTAAACCAGAGGTAATCATATTCATAAGGCGTTGAAAAGTACTTGGAGAACCCTTCATCCCGAATGGCATTACTTTATACTGGTAGAGTCCATCTGGATTCACAAATGCCGAAATTTCTTTTCCCCTTTCCGTTAATAATAATAATAATAATAATAATAATAATAATAATAATAATAATAATAATAATAATAATGAGAACTTTGTATAGCGCCTAATCTTTAGAAGCTCTAAGCGCTTTACAACATTTGACAACACTTAAAAAAAAAATTTGTAATAATATGATTACAAAAATAAAAACAAACACCACGAAAGTAGAAACAGAAAATATGCTGTAAATATTTAAGGCAAGGATACATTATTAGGTCTTTAAGTCTGTTCTTGCAGTTGAAATAGGTGAGTTTTAAGAGCGCTCTTGAATGAGATCACTGTGTCTTTGTGTCTAAGTGCAGTGGGAAATTCGTTCCACGTTGCTGGGCCCTGGTATGCAAAAGAGCGTTGTCCATATGATTTCATCTTCATAGTGGGAATAATGAGAATACGAGTGTCAGAAGAGGAGCGTAAGCATCTTGCAGGTGTGTACACATGGGTGAGATCAGATAGGTATGTTGGACTGGAGCCCGTCAGTGAAACGTAGCACAGAGAACAAATTTTGTGTTTAATTCTGGATCGTATGGATAGCCAGTGTAGGGTACAGAGCAGGGGAGAGGCGTGCTCTGATCGTGGTACTCTAAGGACGATCCGAGAAGCTGTATTTTGAACTTTTAGAAGTTTCTGAAGTAGATATTGAGACGAACCAGACAGAATTGAGTTACAATAGTCCAGTCTTGAAAGTACTAAGGAACACACAAGTGTTTTAGTGGCATCAACTGAAAGATACTTGCGAATGGAGCTGATGCGTCCCAGCTCAAGATATGCAGCCTTGCATATGCTCATGACATGTTGATGCAATGAGAGAGTACTGTCAAGAGTAACACCTAGGTTTCGTACTGACTGTGTGAATTTAATGTTGGTGTTGCTGATATTTATTGTCTGAGGTAAAGGATGTGAATGAGAAAGTCTTTGTGTTGTAATCAGGATGGCTTCAGTTTTATCATCATTCATCTGCAGCTTGTTACATGTCATCCATGATTTCACATCGGAAATGCACCTCTCTACGCCTTGGATGGTAGCTTCAACTTCAGCTGGATGGCTAGATTTGTATATTTGGGTGTCATCAGCATACAGTTGGTGAGACACTGGATGATGATCTATGACACTTGAGAGTGGCTGAGTGTATAGAATGAAGAGAACAGGTCCAAGAAGAGACCCCTGTGGAACACCACAGCATAGATCAACTGGGCTGGAGTGTTTTCCATTTGCGGACACAATTTCTGTCCTGTTGACCAAGTAGGACTTGAACCATAGTAAGGCCGTATCATGAATGCCAAATACATGCTGGAGACGGTGAAGTAATATATCATGGTCTATTGTGTCAAATGCTGCAGAAAAGTCAAGGAGAGTGAGGACTGTAATCTTTCCGCCATCCAAAGAAGAGAGAAGGTCATTGACTACTTTCAGAAGAGTAGTTTCAGTACTGTGGCAAGGGCGATATGCAGACTGTACATTGCTGAAAAGACTGTTTGAATTCAGATGAGATGCAAGTTGGGATAGAACAACTTTTTCTAAGATTTTTGACATGAATGGGAGATTAGGAACTGGGCGGTAGTTCTTTAAATCATTATGGTCGAGTGTTGGTTTCTTCAGCAGAGGCTTTACAATGGCAGTTTTGTAAAATGATGGGAATTCCCCAGATGAGAGAGAGGTATTAATAACATCAGTTAGTGAAGGCAATATTGGATCCAAGCACTCTAGCAGCAGTGACGTCGGAATTGGATCCAGTTCACATGACTTTGGTGCACTCTTCATCACGATTGTACGTACTAAATCCATAGAGACAGGTTCAAATGCTGCTAACGGTTGCCGCTGAAATTCTGTATCGCAACTGTATGGTGACGACGAGTCAACTGAAATTGTGTTGTCAAGTTTATCTCTGATGGTTTGTACTTTGTCACGGAAGAAATTTGCAAACAGGTCCGGAAGGTCGACTAGAGAGAAGGTAGCTGGAAGTGGTGTACATTTGTTCCTTGACATTAGCTTGTTGGTAATCTCAAATAGCTCTTTGCAGCTGGAACTTTCCGTCGATATTCTGATCGTTGATAAAATTAACTATTTCTGTGCGCTTTTCCGATGGTCCTACTGATTGGGCATTGAATAATGCGATGCGCAGTAGTATCTCTTCGATAGCTGACACAAAGGTTGACGATTTAATTGGAATTTGGATTAGGTTGTCTAAATTAACGGCCGAATTTTTAAATTTCTGCGCCGGAAAGGGCGAAAGGGAGATAACTGGAATTCTTCTTCCTGTTCTACGCCGGCCAGCTTTGAAACAACGCTTCTTTTCTCGCTTCCGTTTACAGTTATGGAATGATGAATGTAGTCCCAGATCGTTTAGTCTAATGCACAATGTAGTGTGGAGAGCCAAGGAGTGGTCATTTAACACAATTAATGAGGGTCCATCATAGCATAAACGGGTGGACTGGCGAGTATCACGTGATGGCGGCTTGAATTAGTGGAATTTGTGAAAATCCTTTCAGAAGGTCGAATTTAGTGACGTATTTGGCATTTCCAATTTTGTCGATACAGTCATCGATTCTTGGTAATGGAAATGAATCTGCTTTTGTCACACTGTTCACCTTCCTATAATCAGTACACATTAGGAAAGTTTTATCCGGTTTCGGAACAAGCATGCACGGTAAACTCCAATCACTCTTACTGGGCTCTATAAAATCATTTTCCAGTAAACACTGAATCTCCTTTTTCAAGTATTCCTGTTTGAGAGGGTTCATCCTGTATGGGTGTTGTTTCATGGGTTTTGAATCTACTATTTCAACGTCGTGAAAAATTTTGTTTGTCCTTGTAGGTACGTCTGGAAACAAGTGCTCATATTCAGACAATAATTGTTTAAGTTCACCTTTTTCTTGTTGTTGTAAATGAGAAAGGTTCTGGTCTAGATTTTTCATAACTTCCGAATTCCGAAGATTTGCTGCTCCAAGATCAGTAGAATCCGACTGAATTCCTTCACTCAAATCCTCAGTTGGTGGGACAGGTACAACTAAATTAATTGCATGATTTACCTGGCTATCTCTTTCAATATAATAGTACTCCATTAATTTACTTAGACCAGAGTACTAATGTTATAATTTAACTCATTTTCTTCTTTACTTTATAAGGTCGATAAAATATTCTTTGAAGACAATTCTGAAGAATGAGCAAGAGAGAATGGACTCCACTACAAAACTCAAAAATTCTCTCAAGTAAAGTTAGGTGAAAATATAGTTTCACTTTTGACTTGAACTGCTGAATGCCAAATTCAAGCATAACAAGCTGGAACATTCCAGACTTAAATTCTGACCTTTGATTCGATTGGACAAATTTGAGAAGGCCAAATTGAGCAAAATTCCTCAAAGGAATTGCCTCTGGGAATCTTGTTGACGCACACATAATGGTCAACAAATATTGGTTGCCTGACATGGTCTTTGGTAAGGGACCAACACAATCTACCAGAATTCTACTGAATGGTTTGTCAAATGCAGGAATCGGTTGTAGATGAGCCTTAGGTATCTTCTGATTGGGTTTTCCTACAATTTGACAAGTATGACAAGATCTACAAAATGTGCACACATCACTTTTGATTTTTGGCCAATAAAAGTGAGTCAAGATCTTCTGATAAGTTGTATTTATCCCTAAATGACCAGCCAGAGGAGTTTCATGGGCCAAACTAAGTATTTCCTGTCTGTAAGGTTTCGGAATCACAATATGATATTTTACTGACCATTCGTCACTAGCAGGTACCTCGGGAGGTCTCCAGTTTCTCATAAGAACTCCATTTTTAATGAAGTAACAGACAGGTACTTCAGTAGCTTCAGTTTCACTAATGGTCCTCTGAAACAAACAGGAGATCTCAGGATCTTTTCCTGTTCGACGACAAGTGATTGTCGTTTGTCACCCTGATCAGATAAAAGAGAATGAGTATTCAAAAGAGGATCACTATGATCAATACCTTTTGACTGATCCAAATTAGAAGTAAAAGTGACCTATCAAAAGCCTGACCAATACATGTGTCAGCTAAAGGAATATATTCCTTATCAAAATCATTCTCAAGAGCTTTCTTTGCCATAGTTCTGGTAACTGCACAAGCTGGATATAAATCAGGGATTTCTTTTTGAATAGGATCAACTTTCTGATCCAAAGAAGGCTTGTCAGTTACAAGTGGATTAACCACAACTTTGTCTCCAGCTAAGTCATTGCCTAGTAACAAATGAATGCCCTCAACGGGTAAAGTAGACACCATACCGACTGTCACAGCTCCTGAAACTAAGTCTGATGACAAATTTACAAGTGGAGAGGAACATTAACAAAGCCGCACTCTACTCCCTGAATGAGAACACTCTCATCAGAACAGGTCTTCTCAGAAGAAGGTAAAATACCTGAAATAAAAGACTCTGAGAAGCTCCTGTATCCCTTAAAATTTTAATAAGGATAGGATTGGCCAAATCACCCAAGAGTGATATAGAACCCTTCGACACGAATGGTTCAAAATTCTCCATAATAAAATCAGACTAGGGTTTTTCAAACCGATCAAATGTATTGTTTTCAATACATAACCGTGACCTTGACCTCTTAGAAATAAGAGCATTTGGGATAGGTCTATCTTGATTCTGATGCCTATATTTCAATTTGAAGCAATCAGAATGACGTGTACTTTTTCCTTACAATAGGTACACGTAGGAATAGACAAGGATTTTGAATCAAGTCTGTCAGAAGCTTGATTTTTATAAGTTGTGGCAGATTGAGGTTTAGGAGGAGAGGTCCCGGTTTCATATCCCGGACGAGCCCCCAATTTTCTTTATGTTACGTATCGGCTCGGTTAAAGTAACATAAAGAAAAGAGCGAAGACAACAAGCTTTGTAAGTTTTAACAAAAATAATTTATTTCCCTAGAAAACACAGTGAAAAGATGAAAATATGAAATAGGACTTACGATTTGCGAAGAAAATCCAAACAAAATGTAATGGTGAGGATAAGCTTTTATCGTCCATTAGCACCAAATAAAGCAGCCGGCGTAATTCAGACAGATGCAGTATTCACACGTAGCATTTCATTACAAATTGACGGAAGCAAATTACAATGCATATGATGCATTTGCAAACCAGTCTGTTACTAATACAAAGGATTAGAAATTCTGTAAAAGTATACAAGAATTTCACTATATTTTAGATGAATGTAAAACCTGATAATTTTCGTGAAGCGGCAATAACTTCAGGAGAGTTAAATACTGCATAAGTTGTGAGATAAACATGAAAGACATGTCATATGTACTGTAATATGTACTGTATTTGAAAGAAAATCCCCGAGATCTACGCCTCATTTTATCTACATAACTCCTGCAGACTGACCATAACGAAATAGTTATGCATACTGCAGCAGCCTGCAGGTGGACCATAACGACACGGTTGTGTATATTGCAACAACTGCACTTTGACCATAACGACACGGTTGTGTATATTGCAACAACTGCACTTTGACCATAACGAAATGGTTGTGTTTATTGCAACAGCTTGCAGATGGACCATTACGAAATGGTTGTGCATACTGCAGCAGCCTGCAAGTGGACCATAACGAAATGGTTGCGCATACTGCAGCAGCGTGCAAGTGGGCCATAACGAAATGGTTGTGCATATTGCAGCAGCCTGCAAGTGGACCACAAAGAAATGGTTGTGCATATTGCAACAGCTTGTACATTGACCATAACGACAACCTCGATAAAAGTTCTCTTGAAATACATATCCATTTTAAATGCCAACGGAAGAACAAAGAAATTATTAATTTTGTAAATTTGAAATGAATAAAGAAAAACAAATAAATACAACGTATATATTGACATCGCGTTTTTACACACAATACTTTTCAATTTGTTTTTTGTTTAGTGTACCTGAAGCTTAATATGGTTCATTCTTTGTACCTTATTTACTTTATATGTCCATTGTGTGTCCTGCAAGAAGATTCAGGCCTGAAATATGGAAACCACCCAAATATCAGCAATGTACACTTTTTTACAGCTGAACTCACCTCCACCAATAATCCCTGGGCATGCATCAGAAAGTCAAAACTTCTTTGCCATCTTTCTATCCTTGTGAAACATAATGCAAAATATTGTTACACCATAATATAAAATATAATCACATCAACTCCCTTCATTAATTTCGTGCAGACCGACAACAAGCAAGATTCGATATTTACCTATCAAAAAGATAAATAATAAATGAATGCTTAAATAAAATTGCTTTTTAACCCCAAAATCTCCAGTCTTAGACTGGTGGTTGCATACAGATACGGAAGGTTTATTGCAATCAGGACATTCTGCTCATTGCTTTTTAGCGTCATATAAATGCAACACTCTTAATCGGTGATACACGGATAACAAATTGACAGACATACAGACGGACGAGCATACCAAACCGATCGGGAAATATATGCAAAGACATTAAAATTCAAAACATTAAACAATTTAACAAAGACTCTCCAGCAGTACCAATATACATATAAAGTTTTTAATTTGCATGATCCTGATTTACAATTAATTTCTTGCTGACCGTGTAAAACGATTGTATGTCTTTAGTTCCGGACAATTAAAAGTGTGAATGACTCGATGGAGTGGAATTCATAAGTTGTAATGACTAAACCTGTCGTAAAATCCGAGCTTTTATCAGATCATATCACAAAACCGAATGAGTATGCGGTGGAGGTTATTACATCTCAAACATATCACAAAACGAATGAGTATGCGGTGGAGGTTATTACATCTCAAACATATCACAAAACCGAATGAGTATGCGGTGGAGGTTATTACATCTCAAACATATCACAAAACCGAATGAGTATGCGGTGGAGGTTATTACATCTCAAACATATCACAAAACCGAATGAGTATGCGGTGGAGGTTATTACATCTCAAACATATAGCTAGTTAAACTGCAAGCATGAAATTAGCAATCGCGATGTCTTATCACACGCGCAGACAAAGTTATATTACTAGTGGAAACAATGCCGTCTCTAAAACAGATATTTATATTATGATAATCATCTGAATTAAAATTCTTTACGAACTTCTCAACTTGGTTTTATTTCCAGCAGTGTGCAAGAGGCACTGTAAGGAATAAGTCTTTGGTCTTCATATTAAAGAACGAAATAAATGTGTTCAGCACAGTATAAGAATAAACAGGGTGTGCATTTAAAAAAATATATGATCGGGGCTCTTTTTCACACCAGTCCAGTTGTTATATTGGGTTTTTGTTTTCGTGCAACCTTTCAAAAATATAGTCACAAATAAAATGGAACTTCGAACGTAGAAACTAACGAAGGCGTTCAGAAAAAATCGGTGAGTAGTCACATTTCTTATAGACAAATGTTGCTGCACAAAATGTGTGGGTCTGTCATATTTCTTGTAGATAAAAGTTCCTTTACAGAACAATCTCTTCAATAATTTCAACGATTTCTTTGTGCTAAAAACAAAAACTATCACTCGACTTCAGTAGTCATTTAATCTTGACAAATAATATGACATAATACTTACAGACAGTTTTATATTAAGACTCCATTACGCAAAATAGTCCATGAGAGGCTATTTCATTCTAGCTTATGAGGAAATGATATGTGACAAGACAAAGAAAGTCAAGAGTTCATTAAGCCAGACATAATCCATGAAAGGCTATTTCTTTCAGAGCAATGATGAAACGATGTGTGACAAGATTATTTTGTTTTATTTTTCCTATCTGATTTGCAAAATAATCTACGCCGCACGTTCAGTTGAAAGAAAGTTTAATGATCAATAAGTGTCATGAATCTTCATACGCATTATGTGGGACACTGAAAATTTAGACTAAGGTGTGCTAGAGTTGTTAAAAGATTTCATTTGATGTTACAAACTATGTTAAAGATAGTGACTAGATATCTATGGGTTGATACAAAATTAAACTGCATCCTATGAATAAGAAGAAAATGGTAAAAATAACTCGGCAAAATGCCCGTGTAGATGCAAGAGTTTGTCGTACATTGAGATTTCTGGTGTAATCTTTAAATGTTGTTGCTATAGCAGAATGTATACGAACATCATTCAAAGCCTGCTCATCCCCACCTCCATCCACACCTAGTATAAGCCAAATGCAAATCATTGTAGATTTTTATCATCTTCGTAACAGTGAGATATTTATCAAAAATGTTTGGTGCAGAATTTTCATGTTCCAAGTTGATAAACTTGAAATTGTTTTGATTCTAGACAGGTTCTGGATATAGGAGATTATTATGTTTTATTTGTTTTTAATGAAATTCGTCAAAGAAATAACTGTAATGCAGTCAATTAGATAACCATCGAATGGAATTAATACAAAAATGAAAGGAAATAAGATATATGAGCTCCTATGTAAAGTGACGAAAACACGAATAGGATGATTGGATAAAAAACAAAAACATATGTAATTAAGAAATATATATATTAGCATTCATATTGGGGTTGGAAAGGTGACTTCGAGCTACCATAGATATTCTAATTGACGTCCCAGGGTAGTGTAATTTCCAAGGGGGTGGGGGTGGGGAGTGAATACTGTACATTACTGTTTGACTGAAAACGTTCGTAACATAAGTTAGACTATTCGTGTACTGTTGTAACTGTTTTGACATAACGTAATGGATATATACGTATCTATAAACCTTGATAAGGTAGGAATTTCGTTTTGTTTGGTAAAAGGGGGAAGGGTGTTTATTATAAGGGGCTTCTATTAAAATAACTACGATAGTTTTAGTGACTGGACTTTTCATTATTGACGAATATCAGATTAATTGGAAAAGAATGAATATCTCTTAAAATGTTTAACGAAAACATAGTATATTTATGAAGACTCTTGGTAAGTGTAACAACCTTTGTTGTGGCTGGGCAATTCTCTATACAGACAAACGTACCTGTAGAACAGCAAAATTTGATTCCATATTGGATAAATACAAATGTATTAGATGAGCTCCTTTCTTTAAAAACCATTTTGTGACGTTTCCGTAGGAGAAGTCTTACGACGGGATCCACTTTGTTCGGGTAGATTTAATGAACTAATGAGTCTGGCACTCAAACCGAAATATGACAGCGAGAATTCAATGAAAGACACTTTCACGAAAAGAAAAAATATGGCAGCAATTTTCGTTGTCAGTTTCAATGCTGCATCATTGAGACTCATTTATTAGGAAGGATGTTCGATGGCATCGTTTCACTTTGTTAAACATCATTTGGAGCAAAGTGGATCTGCTACCTATGGCTAGCACAGATGGTCCGATGATTATATGGAGCATATATATTGAGGAAATGGTGTCATCCTTACGTCCCTTAATCTATTCATTTTCACAATATCTGTTGTTTTGTGCTGCTTGACAAAAGAAGAAAAATGTGCACCGACATTGATTAGATTTATAAAATCATACTTGTAGATCGTGAGATACTGTGGTGTAGCGAGTTTCCCCTGCATCTTAAGTCGGCCGTTTTGATAGGTATCACCGTGTTGAGAATGGAATGGTCCACTTCCGAATAGACTGGTCGGGTAATTGATAGCTAACGTAGTAACGGTGTATATAAAGGCCGAAGGCGAGTTGATTCGGGATTCTGATGTGTATCGTCCTCAAGGAAAGAAGACTAAAAAAGCGGCAAATGAATAAGATAATTGTGAGGTAATTATTGTAATAAATAGGCTAGAGATGAAGTGCTTGAAGAAAGCTTTCCACAACACTAACAATTTTAAAGACGATCAAGGGAATCGTTGTTTTTATCTTCTTCGCATAAGCAAGCGCCAGGACTCGAGAAGATTTATAAGGTGCCGATACCAATCTCTGAAAAAACAGAGTAAGAACAGCAAGGGTGGGGGCTGAGGTGGGTATCGTTACGAAAGCTGTAACTATTCGTTTATGCACGCCCCTTTACACGTCACATTATTTTCTAGATTATTAGTAGTTGAATATCTGCTAGGAATGGCAATAAATGTCACGGACGTTTTTGATTTATGCACTGCATCCACTTTCCCTTTCCGCTCTCGAGAAACAACAGTCAATTTAACATCTAGTCCCTATCGTAAGTACTCCTTCTACCTGGCATTTTGTTTGTGTGATTGTTCGAATATTTTAAAGTCATGGAAACTGGTGGTAAAAATTAAAAATTTTATTTCGTGATGCAGGGAAGAGGGTTGGGTGGGGTATACATGTTTGAAGGTAACAACAATTACAGTTTGAATCTCTGAGTCCAAAAGATCACAAAACAACAACAAAAGGTTGTTTGTCGTTCCTGAGTCATGGCGATAAGGGCAAAGAATAAGTCATAATTTATTGCATTCGGTAAAAGTCTTATTGTTCTTATTTATAACTAATTTGAACGTACTTCTAGTCTACGCAGAGAAAACCATAATTTTCCAAACATTTGCGTCGTTTCACTGCAATTCGGCAAATATTTAAATCTTGGAATGTATTTTGACTACCGTATGTACTTGGAGATGGTCTAGCTAAACTAACATCCACACAAATAATGCCAGCGTGCGCTGTCCAAGATTCAGCTAAAATCTCGGTTTCTGACTTTCTTTTCAGTTTCACTGAACGATCCTGTCCCTATTTAAAACTGCATCTATTGATTGTTGTGGTATTTGGTAAATAGCAAAGGCTCTTGTTGATAAAGGTTCAGAAAAAATAAAATGCAGAAATTCCAGCGAAATATGCAATCATTTTAATTCCTACGTCGGACCTCTCCTGTATTAATACCAGTTTGGCAATAATTGTGCACTTTGAAGTGTTGTTTCTTTATAGCTTTGAAGGCATTCGTTGTCTTCCAGGACTTGTAAAAAGTTGTCTTATCATCGTTACAGATTCTGTGTATACTGATTACATGTAGGAGTTAGTGTTATGATTCATGTTCCATCAGGACTTTTACATTAATGTTGCGTCCTAAATCATTTATTAAGAGAAATCGCTAGATGATTTTGCGAATAAATTTTGAAAGCTTTTTATTAATACCATTAGCTGACAATTTGTATGGCATGTGTACTGAAATGGCTGAAGAAAATTGATTTTTTGGGGGTTGAAAACCTACAGTTCCTTTGCAAAGTAACCGGAAGGCATGATCAAACCGACTTGCTTTTTGCACAAATCGTGCCCTCAACAAACGGTGTATTCATTTTTTGGACGCATAAAACATTAGTCCAAAAACACAAAATGTCTATTCAACAACTTTGAAATCCACGAGCTTCCTCAACTAACTTGATTCTATCTTTTAAAACGGTCCCTATAGTGAGGATTAGACACCTCATCCCAAACCTTGATATTGAACAAATTGTTTGTAGCATAACAATGCCGATTGAACATCGGACTTCAACAGCATTCGTACTGGCAGCTAGAACACCAAATTCTAACAGTGTTTGGGACTGTCAGGTTGAACATCAAATTTCACTGACATTTGGCATTGTAAAGTTGAACACCAAATTCCAACAGTATTTGGCATAGCCAGCTTGAACATCAAATTTCACTAGTATTTGGCATTGTAAAGTTGAACACCAAATTCCAACAGTATTTGGCATTGCCAGCTTGAACATCAAATTTCACTAGTATTTGGCATTGTAAAGTTGAACACCAAATTTCAACAGTATTTGGCATTGTCAGCTTGAACATCAAATTTCACTAGTATTTGGCATTGTAAAGTTGAACACCAAATTCCAACAGTATTTGGCATTGTCAGCTTGAACATTAAATCCCAACAGTATCTGCCACTACCAGTTCTGATCAAGCTGATTGAGCTGGCCGCCATGATTTATATTCCTGGATCTGGGCTATTTACTATATAGTTTCTAGCTTTAAGCTCAAAAGGGTTATACTTATGAATATCATGAGAAGCCTTACGTGACAACTTAAACAAGGTTGTTTAGATGACCTGGCCGTATGAGGAGCTAGGGAGTGGGTGCATGGGTGGCAAGGACTACTGATCCTGTTGTTAAAACATAACATCAACCGCTCCATTGGCTTGAAATAGACCAATAGAGATTTTCAAAAGATTTGCAGATGATATTCATCTTTGTTAAGGGACAGAGGACAAAGCAGAAACTTGCATATTTACGGATCCTACAATTTGAATTTGACAACAATCCATCCAATGGTTTGGAATTTATGATCACAAGAATACGGTTGATTGAAATAATAAGCAATATTTTCCAATGACTGTGACCTTGGGAAACAAGGTTAATTCAAAAGGTTGGTGTCCAACCTAAACCCCGTTCTATCTCAATAAAGTACGTCAGACCCAATGGACAAACCAAACAATCATATATACAGTATGGGAATAGCGAGTCTCGTTTTAGAAAATCAAACATCTCATGTATTTCTTAAAAGCTAAACAAGCTGAAATGGACAATCTGGGTGGATTTTTGTGGTAAGATAATCCTTTTATAAAAGGTGAGAACCTCGAATTATATGTTAGTTCTATTACCTACAAATTAGCTTTTGGAGAGAGTACAACTTGAACATTAAGTTTACCAGGTTGAAAGCTGATTTCCGGAGTTGTTATTGGCAAATCTTGTTAGATTTGCATAAAATATTTTTGTTTAAGTTTAATGTTGGTGTGATGCAGGTTTTGGGTGTATCGTTGAATCTTGTGTTACAAATATATGGCAGGATTTCAGTCCTGCGTTAGTGATTTTCGCAAAACATTTTGCTGAACTGGTTGACTTTCTTTTGAATACACGCCATTTAATAATTTCTTGATAATATTAAGGCCTGTACATTGATAGTTTGATCTGAAAGGTGTATATTTGGTTCTATTTAGTAGAATATTAGAATATCAGAGATTTTTTCGTACTGTCTTCTGCCTGTTAATTAGCGACTTTTGAATGTCTTGATGTTAGTTAACGTAAATCTTTGTCCAGACTTGCGAGTTCGAAGTGTGTCAGAGGGCTTAATATCAAAGCACGTGAGTTAAAACAAATACTAAATTATTTTGTATGTTAACAGTTGCCTTGCAATGTGAACATAGTGACAATAATTCATATATTATCAGGTATCTTGCGATAACTATCCGTTATTTTTAAAACAAAGTCCCTTTGTCGATGCGTTTCATTTACGGGTTTTACTCTGATTCCATTAGACATATAGAATTAAGGAGCTTTTCATGCCGACCAGTGTTTTGTTTCTTGCCATTGTATCGTATAATCTGATTATAGTGGATGATACATAAGAACCTTAAATACTAATGAACTTTTTTTTATTTATGTTTGTTCTCAGCGGCCTGACGTTAAGAGAAAAATCGAAAATGATGAAATGGCTTCTGAGAATAAAGCAACTAGGCACGCTAAAAACCCCGAAATACTCACGTCATGAAAAGTGTTAATTTTTCAGCCTTCATTCTATTGCCGTACTTAGTGTACGATTTACCAATAAGTCTTTGTCTAGCCGCGCTAAGTCTTTGTCTAGCGCACTAAGTCTTTGTCTAGCGCACTAAGTCTTTGTCTAGCCGCGCTAAGTCTTTGTTTAGCGCACTAAGTCTTTGTCTAGCGCACTATTGTCTAGCGCACTAAGTCTTTGTCTAGCGCACTAAGTCTTTGTCTAGCCGCGCTAAGCCTTTGTCTAGC
>JAECUM010048322.1:0-40014 GCA_016617855.1 Megalonaias nervosa
TATATATATAGTTCCGTAGATATATTTTTTATTGTTTTTTTTTTTCTTTGTATTTTATTTTTCATTTTCATTATATGCTATGGATAGTTGTAGTTAGGACTTGACTTTGTCCAAAATCAAGTTCATTTTCTACTTGACGTGAATCATAGATATTGGTTTTGTAGTAAACATGTTTATATCAATCTGAGTCCAGATCGTTTGAATTTCCCCATGCTATGCCTGGTCTTCCTGTTGATTGCTACACATTATGTTATAATTTTGGAAATAAAGTTCTAATTATAAGTTCTAAGATTTTATCTTCTAAACCTTTGGAACCTTCCAGAAGGACACTATCCATTAGGTATTGTTTTTGCTTTTTGTTTAGAAAATGCTAATTGTGACCTGAGGTCAGGTAGAGGGCTATATAATTTTTTAATTAATTATTTGTGCTGTAAGATCTTATCTGAATCAGTTGTTGTGTCTAATAATTCATTTGGGCTGGAATGTATTTGTTCAAATTATTTAATTTAATTATACGTCTCTTGATATGTGCTCTAAGCGAACATTCTTGGAAACGGAAACTTAAATGTATAGTGTAATTTCAAATAATTATATATTCTTGGATTTTAATAGTGTGTTTCAACAAAAGACTTTTGAAACATTACTATTACTACACCACAATCACATCAACGCCTTCAGTGATGGATTTAAATTGGATTTCAACTAAAGTTTATTCAGAACTAGAATCATTAGGAACGTCTGAACTTCTAGTATTATATTGTTATTATTATCATTATTATTATTATTATTATTATTATTATTATTATTATTATTATTATCTTTGTTAAAACTATATTTTATCCTCTTCATTCTCTGTATTCTGCAGTTTTAATGCTTTTTTTCTGGAGTATTTAAATCTGTTTGTTCTGTATCCAGTAATTCTTCTAATTAACAATGACAGCTCAGGGAATCTCCCAATACTGTATTTTAGTTCACTATGCACCCAGTGGTAACCTATAAATCTGATCTTTACATTTCCAGAATAAAGCAACCCGCATGTATTTGTTGCATCTATATATTCAATAATATGTCAGTTGTAAAAGAGAAGAAAATACTGGATGCGGTGAGATGCTGTAATATCGATGTTATCCACTCGTATTCTTATCACCAATCACTAAAATGATGAAGGAGAGAAATATTGGGAGAGTGTACAAGTGGAATACATTTAAATCAAAGACACCACACCTGAGGTTAATAAAAGATTGTGTTTGCATAGGAATATGAATCAAGAATAAAATATATTTCTTATGCAAATCTAATATGTATTTCTTAATTTTTATAATCAATATATATATATATATATATATATATATATATATATATATATATATATATATATATACTCAAATCAGGTAAAATGAGTAAAACGAACATAACAAGCAGTGATATAAAGATTGAACTAGATGAAATTTGAATATAATGGATTTTAAATTATATTTCAACTACGCTTGACGTCGAGTGAACTGTACCATAACATTATTATTCTTCCTATATTACATGATCTTATCATAGTGGATGAAATGGCCAGGTAAACCCTTTCGACTGTAAAACGTTGGCATCAAAACTGAATGCAGAAAAGATTTATTGTCGGCTAGCGAGATATTACTCTCAGGTAAGGAGAGCTTGGTAGTTCGGGGCTGGGCTTTATTGTAATCTAGTTAAATTTCATCGGAATTTCAAAAGTGCCTAATTTGAGGGCATTCTGTATAAGTAATCCTATCGTTTCATCTTCATCAGACGGTTATTAAAGTCATGCTTCATTGATATACGTGACTGCAAAACCTTTGTAATCCGTTTTGGCCTCTCGTGGTCCGGTTACATATATTTAACAATACACTCGACTCCGCCGAGTATTACAAAGTAGTATCACTCTTACAAATACAGTCCCACGGGGCACAAATTAGCTTGTTCGTTATTTTTGAAACAAGCCACAGCTAATTTATACTTTTCTTCTATCGATGAAATGTTTGCTAACATACTTACATACATGCATACACAAATACACACATCCATATATGCATACATACATTCATGCATACATCCATCCATACATACATCCACACATCCATACATACATCCATATATTCATACATACATGCATACATGCATACATCATTACATGCATACATACATATATCCATGCATCCATACATACATGCATGCATACATACATACATACACTCATGCATACATACATACTTATATACATCATGCATACATATGTACGTACTTATGTACGTGCTTACATACATACACACACATACATACATACACAAACACATGCACACACACATATATACATATATACATACATACACACATACATGCATACACATATACATACATACAGGCATGCATACATACATACATAGTTGCATACATAATACTTATATACATACATACATAATACATACATATTTATATACATACATACATACATACATACATACATACATACATGCATGCATGCATGCATGCATGCATACATCCATAATGCATGCATGCATCCATGCATCCATACATGCATGCATACATACATACATACATACATACATACATACATACATGTATGCATGCATGCCAATCTGGCTTTTAAACATTTCCACTTAAAACTCACACACACACACACACACACACACACACACACACACACACACACACACACTAACACACACACACTAACACAGACTAACACACACAAACACAAACACACTTCTTGAACATTTCATTTTACTGTAAAGAAAAAAAAAATGAATACATCAAAGATTGGACAGATATTATGCCATGAGTCACTATCATACATAAGTAAATCTAGACTAAAACCCAATCAGCTTGCATAAGACTGTGACCGCCATTTTTTGCTGGCCATACAATTTTTACAGTCTGTTTGTCGACGGCCTCATTTTTTCCTACGGTATTCGTCTACCCATTTAATGGCTTATATGTTTCGATACCAGAAAAAAATGAAAACAAGAGACTCTAGAAGCGAAGGAAGCTCTTCTTGAGGAAATGAGTTTCCAGGAATGGAAGTTAAAACCATTTCCTCCTACAAAATATTGAGCAGTGAAACTATCTCTGAGAGTCCTCATTGTCGAAAAGATTTCTAAATTAGGTGCTGTGGTGCACATATTGGTTGTCAGCTTGGAACCACCTTCATTTTAGATAACTTAAAGGTGATTTACTGAAAACGCCATTTTATAATAATAATCCATTCGGTAGGGGTAGTAGCGAAAACATTTTAAGGCAAGTCTTCTTGTTAACACCTCACACAGATATTGCATTCCCTTTAGAGAAGAGAAGACATAACACTATTCTCAAGATATCATTTTCCATTGAAGAGGACTAGCAATTACAAGATTTCCAAGATATCTGCTATGGTGGCCTTATTGGATAAAATGTTGGCACACTTTTATTTCAAGACCAACTAGATATAAAACGATACAAAGCACACGTCCGTATGACTTTCTGTTCAAGTTGAGACCGATAACATTATTTTTAAAATGGCTGCCATTCCGACTAAATTCGATATCAGAGTGACCCATTTTTAATTTTTAAACCCCACGCTGATTTATGCATCCACTGAAGGGTAGCAGTTACAAGATTTAGAAGATGGCTACCATAGTTGTCTTATTGAACCCCACACCTGCATCATTATCATGTAGGACCAATTAGACATCCTAAGTAGTCGTTTGGTGAAATCCCCATATTGATATGACCATCCATTTAGAAGGGGGTTGAAAAATAGCATGCCTCTTGTGGCGACCATATTGGAGGTCAGATCGGCATCATGTGTATTTAGAACCTAATAAGAAGCCTTTTGGTGAAACGCCATATTCTTATGGCCATCCAAACAGGAAGAGTAGCTATAACGAGATTTTCAAGATGGCTTCCATGACAGTCATATTGGACGATACATTGAAAACATGATAAGCGTCTTACAATTCATGCGACGTAGTCATGCCATATATAACTTTATTTTGGTATAGACTCTAGTGTAGTGTAGATGTCCCAGTATCACTTTCATAATATAATGAACAAAAATTCATCAGTAGCATCAGATAGGCTCACCGGCAAAACATTCTTATGAATATAAAACCTTATCTGCGTCTAGTTGTGTTGTATATATAATCTCTTTCTATTATATTTTGGGTCGGATGAAATAGAACTATGTTTTTCAAGTGTTTTTGCCATTTGTTTCAGGTTTGTTTGGTTTTGTTTCCGATTCCGTTGATCTGATAACAATGTATCCTTTCCTGATACTTTGCATTAACTGAAGAAAGGATGTATAACATTGATTTGGGAGCGAGAAGAACAACTTAGCAATGTTGTACTGCCCATATATATATTTGATCACCTTATGTCTGAATTTATATGGCGAAGATCAGTAAAAAGAAACAAGATAATGTGCTTAGCACTAAGAGTACATTTATCTTCCTTTTAACAAAATCCTAGTGCATTGCCCACTTACACTGGCGGGTGCCTTTGTATAGTTCTTACCATTTGTACAAAGTATTGATTTGCAGTCATGATGCCAAGGTCATATTTTATATTTAACAAAGGACTATATTTTTCTCTTAAGGCAGAGATTGGGATTGAGTCAAGAAACGGTTTTTAAGCAGGATTGGGATTGATCCAAAGATTTATTGCCTGTGTTCCACAAATGAAAACTCTGGACCAATAACCAAAATCTTTCACCGGGAAAGCCTGGGATTCATCCATAATTATACTAACAACCAGATTTGCAAAAATGCATATATTTGATTCAAAACATCTCTTACTAGGAAAACGTTTTGATGAATCCCAGGAATATCACAATTAACTAGGGATCGATTCCAAATATCTTTTACACGGCAAAAACGGAACCGAAGCGAAGGATTAGTACTGCATGTGTATGTCTTACACATCGTGCATAAGAGATTTTTGTCACTGGCAAACGTGGGATCAGTTACAAAAATAATATTCTGGCAAGCGTGTGATCGATCTTAAATGCCCAAATGCATCTTTATCAAAAAGCATGGAATCAATCACAAACGTTTCGTAGATTGTTAGGTTATCACACACTCATCACAATCTCTTTCAGCAAAACTTGTGATTGATTCAAAGCATACGATTGCTAAAACTACATCTGCAAATTTGTTGTCTCCAAATAGAATCAGTACCAAAATGTGATTGCAAACATCCGACATTGTTATCGAAAGCCTCCAATACTATGGCTAAAGTCCGTTGAATACATGGGATGTTTTCTGGAAAATGACTGTTCCAAAGAGGAATTGGGCATTTTTCCTCAGTTAAAATAGTTGTGTTAAGTATAATCTCACTCCATTTTGCTTGAAATTGGGTGAATTACTGTAACCATTCCAGTGGGATTTTTTTTTTTTTTTTTTTCTGAAATGAAGGCATTTATCGTAAAGTCTCGGGTATAAAACGCACACATGTATAATACGAACCGATACTTTCTCCCTTCACTGTAACGCAAACATTTTAACACCTATGTATAATACGCACCCGGATTTCTTGGTTTTGCGTGTGTAGATACTTGAGAACACCAGCGCTTAATCGCCGCATAATTGATCAAAGTCAGCGCTATAGCCTACAGAACATTCCTAAAAATCATTTTGATGATCTTTTGTTGGACGGAACAGTACCGGTATTTATCACTAAAATATAGCTACCGGTATCCGGTTTAATAATGTATATGGTGCCCTACAATAAAACTTCAGTAAAGTTACATCTATGTATAATACGCATCCCGAGTTTAGAAAGAAAATTTTCGTTAAAAAACTGCTTATTATACCCGAGATTGTATGGTATCTATGTTCATGTTCACCTTGTCAATATAAAACATGATGAATAATTCACTAGAACCCAAGGACCCAAATCAATATTGCTCCAGTTCACTGTGGACTCTTCTTCGATGTGTCATCTCAAATTACGAGTCTCCTCAATAAGAGTAAGTGCATGGAATTTAAATCGAAATCGCTACATTCGTCACGTATGACCTCTCACTGTGACAATGAAGAATATTGTTTCCTCTTTAATGTAAATGTTCTCATTTATCTGAGAATAATCCTTGACGATTCTAAACGAGTTTCGTGGCCTTTGTGTCCTTCAGACCTAGACACATATGGCGTACGTGAGATTTGCTATGTTTGTCGATCTCTTTAAAGATAATCTCTCAGTCCAGAATACTGTACATGTATGCAGAATATATTGCCCAAGAGTTTCGCTTGATATCCCATGATGTAAACAACTATATTTAAGCACGATAGCAGTGTTTACTACGCTGATCATAATATTAGATTGGGGTCCCCGCCTGTTACAATAATTCATATTTACACGTTTAGATTGTCCTTTCAAAACATTATAAAGACATTTATCATTAAAAGAGTCAGTTATATCATTAATCTTATTATCAAAAATCATTCAACATTTCAAATTCAGTTCTCGTTTGGGAAACAAACAGGCTTAATCAAGGATCAATTCTTTAATAAATCACTAAAGCTCACCGTTGAAATGAATGCAATGTATCGAAGGCAACAATAAACATTGACCATGGGATTAATTTGCAATAAGCTTATGACAGAATTGAACTTACATATGAATATAAAATTGTGCCAATTTAGACGCCACAAAATACAGAAGCACTTCAAAGCTAATGTCGACATAGATGCTGGTAGCACATTATAATGACTTTCTTACAATAGTCATGGTGTGGTTTTGAATGGACTTTAATGTAAGAGATAGGTCGCATCACTGTTAGTGAGAGTCGGGTAAATGTTTTCCTACATTCAAGTGTCACTTCATTAATCTAACGTACTTGTCTTGGCTCATGTGACACCTGGATGACATCATCACACCACTACTCGTATAAATAGTGAGGAAGTGATCTACCCGATAGCTTGAAAGCAGGCTGAGGAAAGCGAATAACATCAGCGTCTAATGATGAGGAATCTCACCGTTTTGCTGCTACTTTTGGTCTTGTGTGCTGTCACCTTATCAGCCGTTATTTCTTTCTTGCTTCTTTTCCACTTTTTTATATTTTTGCCTCATAGTGCCTTTCGTTTTCTTCTCTTTCGTTTTGTCTTTTTTGATCTTTTGTACTATCTACACATGTCAGTAAATTTGTTAGTGAATAGATGTACAGTCTTCAATGAAGGAGAGAAGTTATGGGAATTAAACCACGCTGGCTGTGTTTTCATTGATCAACTGATTGTTATATTAATTGAGGGCAAGCATATTTATCTCCACTTAATGCCCATAATACGAGTGTCCATACATATGTTGCAATTATTAGGATGAATAAGAAGGGAAACTCTACTATATCAATACAAACTAAATTCGTAAAATTGAAAGCTATTTACTATGAAAAACAATTGAGAGTAACCCTTAGCAACGCTTAATTGACTCTGTCAAAATAATTTGAGCTCTACAAGTCGAACAATACAGTATCATTTATAATGTATAAATGCGCCCAGACTGAGTAATAATTATAACTAGCTTAACTTTTGAAACTTTAGCTAGAAAACAAACTTGCACTTTTGTATCAAATGCTAACTGTTCCGACAGCGAAGTCGCTGGTTGTATTGCTGTTTAATTTAAAAGGTGTGTCTTAAAGACCTTGCTAGTCAAATACAGTGCATATATCTATCTATCTATCTATCTATCTATCTATCTATCTATCTATATATATATATATATATATATATATATATATATATATATATATATGCACATCATACTGCATTTGCATTCCAGAGTAAGTACGCTATCATATAAAATTTACTTTGTAAATTACTGCTCTGCCCGTCATTTCCGAGATGTCGCGTTAGCAATAATTTTCCAGGATATTTAGAACGATGCAAAATGCAACTCGATATATCGTCTAGATCAGGGAAGCTATCCTCAGTGTGACATAGCAATAGGCAATTCAGATACAAACAAAAATCAGAGATAGTAGATTGAAATTTCGAATAAATGTCACTTTGAGTCAACATTTTATTTTTTAATCTACGATGTTCACAGAATGACTTAAAAGAGCGTTACCTTTCTGTATAATTACCTTTCTTGAACAGAAGAAATGAAATCAGTTTTATTTCTTCTAGATTCCAAATTATAGAGTGATTACCCCATTTTCAGCACAAATTGGAAACGTCCCTTTCCACTCAATACTCATGATGTCTTGCCTATAATAATATCATACCGGCTAGATAATTCGAACCCAGGTCATGAATAAAAAATAGAATGATCTGTATGATCGTACTATTTATATTAAATATCTATCCAGCATTCTCGTGTGGAATCCAGTGAGAGCATTCTCTGTCTATGTCTGCATATATATATATATATATATATATATATATATATATATATATATATATATATATATATATATATATATATATATATATATACAGAGAGAGAGAGAGAGAGAGAGAGAGAGAGCGCAATATAACGCATATTTTTCCAGAAATTGGCGAACGTTCAAGCTACACTGATGACGATGCGGCTCTCCTAGAAGTTTTCAAAAATCTTGCCAACAATGAGAGAAAAGATGTCAGTGGGTACGTTTGTGCAAATATTAGTTTTTCTTCTGATAACCTGTTCGATATTTGTGTCCTACCGTGTCAAGTGAATCGGTTATACTCCGATTGATTATTATGTGGGTTATGTTTCAAAAACTCTCAGCAAAGTTGTGTGCATTATCTTTTATGTTGTCACTTTCATCGCTCTTCATTTAGTGCAATGACAAAGATTGTACAATTTATTTACTTGTCGCTATTCATCTATTTGAATAACCTTGATTATAAAATGACTTCATTGTCTAGAGATATATATTCATCGTAGCGTTATGACTGCAAAACTTGTTATAGCAACGTTAAAAATATAAATCCCAAACATAAATAGAAAGATGAAAAGAACGAATGAAGACAGGTGCAACGTATGTAGGTTGGTTGGTAGGATGTAGGAATAAGTACAGAACAACCTAGAGACAGGCAGACAGACAGAGTGAAATGCAGATAGCAAAATGAGATAGAAAAAATACCGATAACAAAGGTAGGAACATTCGTGTAATTGATGGTAGGTTAATGAATCGTTTTAGAGACAGACCGACTACATACATACATACATACATACATACATACATACATACATACATACATACATACATATATGTATGCAGCACGCGGGAACGCAAGCACACACACATACATACATGCGTACATGCATGCATCCATCCATCCATCCATCAATCCATCCATCCATGTGTTTCTAAATAGATAGAGATAAAGTAGTATTATCATGTTCCAATATGTTTTCTTGTTAACAGTTTTCGGGACACAGACAACACTGATCCAATCGCAGGCAGTTTGTGTTTTGGCGATGAATTGTCAGAGTTACAATTATCCAGCCGATTAGGCCCTGAACTCGCAACAAAAAATACGTAATCCTGTTATTGTACAATCTTTAAGATATTCTTAATAAATTTGCATTTGCCATAATCAAATCAATCTAACATCCCGTCTTTGACTTGTGTTAAAACATCATTAATAGCCACAGAATATCGTTTGTAGTGAGCTCGGTACGGTGTACATCTCATAACTATTTCTAAATTGGCCTTTATAAAATTAATATTTTCTATAAATGTAATAAATCAAATGAGATAAGTATGTTATAATTGTTCCTGTTCTTTTGAAACTTGCGTACAAACAACATTTGTCGAGTAAAATTCAATAGCATATTTAGTATCACCCATATCCTTTCCATCGCGTACTACTGTATGCAGAGTACAGTAATAGTACAGGACACTGACATTACTACTTGTCAATTTCTGCTACAGGTGTCTGTTCCATCTATCTGTCCGTCTGTCTGTCTGTCTGCCTGTCTGTCTGTCTATCTATCTATCTATATATTTATTTGTCTGTCTGTCTGTCTGTATGTCTATCTATCTATCTGTGATTTTATACAGTACGTATGACTAGATAACTTTCTGCCACTGATGTGTCCCGACGATTAACACCTTGGTGTCTGAATGAAACTTTAAACGTTTTTCTTTCCGTGATCGCTTTTTACGTCTCTGCTGTTATTACTACCACATATTGATGTCACGACCTGAGAAAGTCATGTATACATGACATTTTTAGTGAGTCTCTTCAAAACATAGAGCAGACATATATTGTAGGAAGGTTCATTTAATCGGTTCATATAACTGTGATAAATTACTGGACATTTCAAATTCGGTCTAATTGTTGGCGATGGAAAGAAAATAATAAAACACAGAGTTACCAAATATCGTCATTATTAAATCATGCACACGACGCCCTCGATTACACAATTACACAATGACTGCTACAAACATTGAACCAAGTGCAACTGATAGGATGCTAAGAACAACGAACATGAACCAATTAATTGTCCTAAAGTTTATGATAGTTTGAACTTATGTATCACTATCAGCAGCAAAGAAATACCCCCTCCAAAAAAGACAATATCCATGAAAATGATCTATATGGTGATCTTAGAGAAGCCATAATATATATATATATATATATATATATATATATATATATATATATATATATATATATATATATATATATATATATATATATATATATATTAGTATTTTAACGCGCCTATTGGACTTGCTGGTGGTAGTATCAAATACATTGAAGATGATCTTGTAAGACCTCTAATGTAGCACAGACCTTCGTGTAAAGGCTTCTGTATGCAAAATATGATTCGAATCCGTCCTTACTGACACGGGATCGGCTGAAGTATGCACAATGAATTTAAATACTTGTGACACGTTTTATGAAATAGAAAATAGAAAGCCAGCATTAGATTTCAAACTGAACACATTTCCTTTTATGATCTGTATATGAAACACATGTGTATGTCATTTCCTTTTCTCTCTCCGACTTGATCTCTTTCTCTCTTTGTTTGTGTGCGTGTGTCTGTGTGTGTAAACTAAATACATGAAATAACAATATAACGTTTTATGTAACATGTTACCTTGGCTATAACAAAATTCGAATATAACTATGCAATCTGTATTTAGTCTCTCTCTCTCTCGTGTGTGTGTGTGTCTATATCTTTGTATGTATATATCTGTTGCATATTTTATGTATGTAGAGATGTATAGAAAGAGAAATTTATTGAAAGGTAAGATACTGTTATTGAAAAGATATTACATGTAATAAACACGGCAGTGAAACAGGAAGGGCTGTCATATCTTTTCTAAAAATTAAGAACTTCGGAATGCGTGAATAAAAATAGCGTAACTATATGCAATAATAATAATAATAATAATAATAATAATAATTTTATTCTTCTTCTCCTTCTTCTTCTTCTTCTTCTTCTTCTTCTTCTTCTTCTTCTTATTATTATTATTATTATCGCATATCATTTCTTTAATTATAAATATACTGCAGACATGAATATAAATCGATAGTTCTGTTATAGGCAACACTTTGTACACAACGGATCATTGCAATTCAAAGCTGCAAAAATAAAGATACACGAAATTGTATTCAATGATGGTAGTCTAGAACAAAGAAACAATAACTATGAAAAACCTATTATATCGACATCTATAGTCATTTAAACAAATCTAAACACCCCATTCACACTGTGACTGATCAATTTTATTTTAATGGAGATGGCAATAATATAGGTAACATGCTTTTCCATTGAGGGACTACAAACACTGTTCATAAATTCAGAAATTCACGAAACTCTGTTAACATGGACTTAGCAAACAGGAATTGCAAGGAGCTCTCTTCCTCATCCCTTCGTAGCCACACGTGTTATGCAGGCCCTCACGCTAAGTTTGTTCCTTGAGATTATACAATCCCTCGTGCTACCTTTGTTTTTTTTACATTGGTGGAACTCTCTTCCTCATCCCTTCGTAGCCACACGTGTTATGCAGGCCCTCACGCTAAGTTTTTTCCTTGAGATTATACAATCCTTCGTGCTACCTTTGTTTTTTTCACATTGGTTTTACACGTAAAATTTTCATGCCACAGGAGGAAGCTGTGCATCGTCCTAGTTAGAAGTGAAGACAATCCTTCAAAGTCTTATCCTTTAATTAAGAGAAGTGTTCTGGATGTTAGACAAAATTATAAAGCTCTCTACCCATTGTATTTCTTACATCTAGCATGTTGAGGTGCATTTTATTACTGTATAATCTGTACAAATTAATGGAAATAATTCTTATTTCTGCGAAATGGATTATTTTACAATACTGTGTTATCATTCGCACTGCTGGTTCTTAGAGGTTGCCCATGACGTTAAATTGATTTCTTGACAAAGACTGCATCAAAGTAATAGCAAATTTAAAATCGTGATTGCAGGCACATCACTCCAGACAATAAGACATTGATGATGCTGAAGCTAAAATAGGAACGGATGCTTTTATTCGACCCAGATCAATCATCATGTTTTTATTTTCATTATCATTTATCGTATGTGAGCAAGTCTTATAAACTGAAAATAACTATTAAATTCAGTACATCTCAGTAATATTGCACGTGGCTTGGTCAGTGCTCCTCAAGCACGTTGACATTACTAAAACAATGTTCAAGGTCATGAAACTTTCATTTAATTTGCTTGTTCAGAGCCGGTGTATTTGAAAAAAATAACACGCTCCAATGTACACACCTCTTATCCAGTCAAAACAAAAACAAAAGAAAATTGTACATGATCTGCATGTTTGTAGGGCTCTTCTATTTTTGATGATAGTGATTTTTCTGTATCATTATATTTGATGTTGCAGCATGCGCTTGGTGCACTATCTTTCCCACATTGAATTACCATTACCCAGGGATACTTTTACGAGAGGGTGAACACTTAAAAGTTTACATTAATGTACATAGCACCACTACCTTTGTTCAAGGAGAGGAGTTACGTCGCATCTCTAATAGTGCGAGTCGGGTGTTCTATTTTCCTATATTACAATGTCGCTTCATTAATCAAACATAATCCTCTTGGCTCATTTTACACCTGGATGACAGCGTCACCCGAAGACTCGTATAAGCATTGACGTCGGAACCATCCAACAGTTGAAAGTTGGCTGAAGTCAGAGAACAACATTCTAAGTCGAATAATGAGGAATGTCGCCGTTTTGCTGTTATTTGTGTTCGTGTACGCTGTCACCTTATCAGCTGAAATGTATTTCTTGCCTCTTTTTCCCTTTCTTATTTCTTCCCTCGTTCTGCCTTTCATTTTCCTTTATTTCTTTCGTCAGTTTTAAGTTTTTATGCTATCTGCATATCTTTGTAAATATGCGAGAAAATGTCTGTACAGTCCTAAGCGCATGAGAGATTCCGTAGGAATTAAGTCACACTGGCTGTGTTTTCATTGTTCAACTCAATTTCCGATTTATTAGAGGGACAAACACACAAACCCTCCCCCCATATATATATATATATATATATATATATATATATATATATATATATATATATATATATATATATATATATATATATATATAATATATATATATATATATATATATATTGCAATTATTAGGATATATAGGAAGAAGCAAAATAAAACTGATGCTTCTATACAAACTATATTCGTAAGATGTAAAACTGTTTACCAAGATCAATAATCGAGGGTAACCCTTAGCAACGCTTTATTGACTCTGTCAAAGTAACTTGAACGCTACAAAGTAATTAATCCAGTGACATTTATAATATAGCCATTTCCAAGTGAGCTGAGGTTATACGGAGTTATGTAGAAAGAGAGAAAATATCTAACCCAAGACGTTTACAAATACTACTTGGATTTTGTTTTACTGACACTCGCATCGCATCATCCGAACTGTTCTCCAGTGTAAAACGAATCCAAGTCTGAGCAATGGAACATTTATAACTAGCTTTGTGTTTGAAACTTTAGCTAAGAAACAACTGTGGACGTACGGCATGTTGCATTTGCTTTCCAGAGTAAGTGCGCTATTATATAAAAGTTAGCTTTTAAATGACAGCTCTGCCTCGTTTCGCGATGTAGCATTACTTATCATTTTTGGAACGATGAGAAATGGAAATGGATTTTTCTTCCAGATCATCAATGTGACATAGCAAGACAATTCCAATACTTTGAACAAAGAAATTAGATATAAATTTCCAATAAATGCCACTTTAAGTCCACATTTTATATTTTTATTCATAATGTTCAAAAAGTGATTTAAATAAGCTTTATCGTTCTGCATAATTACCCTGCTTGAACAGACGAGATGGCATTCGTTGTATTTCATCTTGTGGTTCCAACTTTTTCAGATCAAATTGGAAACCTTATTTGCCAGTAGTGAATGGGGTTACCGTAGCCCCAATCATGCCATAAAAGGAAAATCAGCCTGGGGCACTATGGCCCCAAGATTATTAGACCCCAAAAATCAGCCTGGGCGACTATAGACTCAATGGGAATTTTGTATTAGGAAATGTTGGGCCTGTATAGTTCCAAGAGGAATGGAACAGGTAAGGTGACGTCACGGTACTGATCATTGGCAACAATGTAGCAAAGTAGTACTGTGACGACAGGCCACCTGTGTCATGGCTATAGACAAACACGAATCAGGAGCGTTCGTGTTTTTAGTAGAGTAAGGGTTTTATATATTCGTTTTTTTCCCATAGATTGATGAACATCAATCTATCCTACACAAATTATAAAATCGACTAAACGAAATTTTTAGGGAAGAGAGAATAAATATCTACATAAATTATAAAATCGAATAAAAAAATTTTTTTGGCAAGAAAGAATTAATATCTTTTCGAGGCATAGGAAGTGGCCCTGAAAAGGGCCGTTGTTTGTTATGTTAACACCATTCCGTTAACATACAGGGCATTGCAAAGGTCTTCCTCTCTTCCTCAAATTCCTCAAACCTTGTCTCAAACTGTGTCTCACTTCTGGCCCGTAGATGAGGACTCTCTTCATACAACCTTGTCTTTCAACATAGCATCTTCTTTTCCAAACAGTTGCACCGGTGATCCGGATGATAGTCCATGTTGTTTTCACATACATGGGTAAGTCCCTACGGAACAGCATCGATGATACGAGAGTAGAGGATTCAACGTCTGTCCACATCTTTGTGACAAGAACAAGTGAAGGGAATGAAGCGAACCGCGTTTGTTTATAGTGGAGGACCGGATCGAAACGGATTGAAATTGTCCACCAATCCCAACACGCGTTACAAAATTCATTCACTTCTCGGAGTCTGTCTTCCAATCCGAAGAGAGCTACCTGTGACGTCACATTTCCTATATAGGTGCACTAGCGTCTGTGCGCAGTGAATCGATGCGACATTGTTTTGTGAAACATGACGGAACCTAAGAAGATGATGAATTGGGGTGCAGCGGCTGAGGAGAGGAAAAGCGATGGCATAGCAGCGGCTACCAAACTGAACACAGCGCTACTTCCAGAAGAGGTTGATTGCAACTGGGATTTAGTAGATTTTTTTTCTCTTCTTCGCAATAATTTGTTCCGGTACCAGTACCTTCGCCACTTTCTCCTTCTTTACCACACGTCGACGATTTTAAACAAAGACAGAAAGAAGAATTGGATAAATTTGTACAGCAGCAGAAAGAGGCAGAGGAAGCATTTCTCCTTGAACAGCAACAGCGAGAAGAAGAAGAGGCAAGAAGGAAACGAAAGAAAGAAGAAGCAGTAGAGAAGAAACAAAGGCTAGGAGAGAAGGAGAACAGTGAAAGTCAAACGGTCACGGTACTCTTGGACATTTTGGCCAAGTTAAGAAGTCTGAAACAAATGTATCAGACTTTTTTATTACGACCCAAGAGAAAAAGACCTTCCCAAGCCAAACAGCCTAACCCTGTGACTACACCAGAGGTACCAACCCTAGTGATTTCTACTAAATCATTGACAGGAGCAAGTCCACAAGTAGGTCTTGGCCGTGGCAAAGGCTTAAGGAAGATAAAGCGCATTGCTTCTCGTTCCTGAGTTTGTTCTAAGGAAGAAAAAAAACAAAACAGACACCTAACGGTACTTTTCAGGGCCACTCACTTCTTTCGAAAAGAGAGAGACTATTCATTTTGCCAAAATCAATTAAAACTTAAATCCCTTGTTTAACCCTATGATGTACGTGTTGTGAGTGTATGTCCTTATTATTCTAAACAATCAAAACCAAGAGACACTTACGTTTTTCCAGCCTGATCTATTCTGGTACAAAATTTTTACAATTCAATATCACAGCATAACACAGCACAACACTTTTAAAAAAAAGTTCATAGACTTCTTCTGTGTCTTTTTTTTCTTTCACTCTCTCTGTTTTTTCAATTTCTTCACTTTTACACTTTTTTCCTCTTCTTCTTCTTCTGCTTCCTCGCATTTTTCTCGTCATCTTTTCTTTACTGTCTCCTTTTTCTGAACGTAACGGGGTTCTTCCTTTGCCGAGATCACCTCTTTTTCTTCTTCCTCCTCCTGCTCCTGTTGTTTCTTAATGCACTCTGAAGACCAATGGCCTTTCTCTTTACAATGATAACAAGTATCTTGACTTTTTTCTCTTCTGGCACTGGGGTTGCTTTTATGACGATCTGGACATTCTGTAGCCCAATGCGCTTTGTTCTGGCAGATATAGCAAGTATCTTGACTTTTATCTCGAAAGGAGGGAGAGTAGTCCGTCGGCCTGTCTGAAGAAAACTTTCGTATGACACCTCGCAAAGCTCTAATCAGAAGTCCGATCTGTGTGGGTTGTTCCATTGTGCTGATCAGTTTGAGAATGAAATGAATACTGAAAGGGTAGTCACTAGCCCTTTATATATACACTGAGTCTGAAATGAATATATAGGAGTCCATGGCGTTTCAAATGTAGTCATTTGACTTTTTGCAATCAAGATGAAACGATCGCATCATTTCGTAAAGAAAGGTGAAGAAATTAAGAGACAGAAACGTGATTTATTGCCTCGCACAGTAGCTGAAGTCTTGGCTCAAATTCATGCCAGTGATTTTGAAGATAAGATGAGTGAACCAGAATCTAAGCCCAGAGAGTCTACACCAAACCAAAATCCATTACCATCAGTAAACCCTGAAAATTACTACCACATTCGATTGACGGACAAACGCTCCTCCAGAAAATTTAGAACTACGGCCTACACGTACACGGTGAAGTTTAAAGATTTCAAGTCCGACGTACCGTTGGTGAAAGCAGAAGGGTTCATCACCGATGTGTGGGAATCTTTGTTGACTACACTGAAACGGCAATGCCAAGCCAAAGAAGACGATCGCTTGAGACTTTCCATTCATCACGACAATTTGAAGTCTCCCGTTCGGATCGAGTTTAGCAGTCCATCAGAATTGACACCTTCTAAAGTCATGGACAAGATTCAACACGTACAACAATCCAATGACAAGTTTCACATCACCGACGGAAACGCGACACTGTTCATGACCCACGTGTCTCTTCCCCAAGGGACAGGTAAGAAAAAGGTGATCTTTGTAGACAACCTTCGCAGCATCAAGCGTAGTCTCGTCCAAATTAACAACCCTCAAGACCAGATGTGCTTAGCCAGTGCCATCGTGGTGGGAAGAACGTATGCCGACAAGAACGACACGGCAGAATGGAAAAGAGACTGGAAAACTATTCGACGATCGGACCGAACCAAACAACAAAGAGAAGCAGAACTCCTGTTAAAGCAAGCGGGGATATCCAAAGACACACCCAATGGCATTCCTGAAATGCAAAAATTGCAAGACGTCTTGGCTCCACGTTACACGTTGAAAGTGCATCCTCAAGACGTGCGCGGACCTCTGTTGTTTCGAGGCAAAGATTTCAAAGACGGAAAATACATTCACTTCTATCATCACGATCAACATTTTGATGCCATTACCAGTATCACTGGATTCCTGTCATACAGTTATTACTGTGAGAAATGTGACTATGGCTATAACAATCGAGAGCAACACAAGCATTGCGGATCGAAATGTGGGGGCTGTTTAGCCTCTAAACCCTGTCTGGACGAAGGACAAGAATTAGTGCATTGCTCTGCTTGTCAGCGCACGTTTGTCAGTTCTGCCTGTTATCAACAACATCTGAAGACGCAAGGTTCACAGCAGAAATGTGCTTGTCAGCTTCTGAGATTGTGCCCTACTTATGGACAAAGGCATACGTACCAACTGTGCCAAGGCACACGTCTGTTCAGGAAAGAAACGATGTCACATTTGTCACCAAACCGTGGACTTGGAACACCAATGCTACATTCAAAAATACCATTCCAAACATGAAGAAGAAGATAATAACCAGAAGAAAGGGAATTTCACCTTTTTCGATTTCAAATGCATGCAAGAGACTGGCATTCACATTCCTAATTTCTGCTCACAGAGCGTGCGAAAAGTGCATCCAAGAGCCTATCTTGACTCATTGCCCTCACTGTAGCAAGATTCCTGGAGGACGTGAAAAAATCTTTCGGGGACCGAACACACTAGCCGATTTCGCCCAATGGATCTTAAACCCTATTGACGAGAGGATATCGAACGTCACGGAGATAGCCGATTTCGCCCAATGGATCTTAAACCCTATTGACGAGAGGATATCGAACGTCACGGAGATTGTCATCGCTATGCCACGGTGAGGCTCACAATTTCTCGGGATACGATGGACAGTTTCTGTTGAGATGCTATACGAAACAAAGTACCGAACGTCCTAAAGTGACTTTGAACGGAGCCAAAATCATTTCCATGCAAGTGGGTCCGGTGCAGTTTAAAGAGTCGATGAGTTACTTGGCCATGCCTTTGAGCCGCATGCCTAAAACGTTTGGTATGACAGAAATGGCCAAAGGCTATTTTCCGCACTTTTTCAATACCGAAACCAATCAACACACCGTTCCACCTCATTTGCCCGAGACTCACTACTTCGACCCTGACAACATGCGTACCGAACAACGAGAAGCTTTCTACGCTTGGTACCAGACTCACGCTTCGGACCCTTTTGACTTTCAGGAAGAAATGTTAAAATATTGTCGTTCCGACGTGGACATTTTACGGCGTTGCTGTGGAAAATTTCGAGAACTGTTCATGGAGCACGGAGGAATTGATCCTTTGAAAGAAGCCTGCACCATTGCCAAAGCGTGTTCCTTAGTGTACCGTCAACGATTCATGCCCGAAAACACCCTAGCTGTCATCAGTCCTCAAACTACCAATTTTGTCAAACGTCAATACTCGGTCAAAGCCCTACAAGGAAGACAAATGGATCCAACACGCTCGCAACGGAGGAGGTGAAAAAGCCATCGGAAGTTATTCAGTGGATGGCTGGGACTTAGAAAACCCCCAGATCGTGTACGAGTTTGACGGGTGCTTATTTCACGGATGTCTCATCTGTTACCCTCAACGTAACACTAAAAATCAGTTTTTACAACGAACCATGGAAGACTTGTACCAGGCCACTTGTCAGCGACGCTTGAAGTTAGGAGAGCAAGGATACCGAGTGGTAGAAATGTGGGAACACGAGTACGATCAACGATTGAAAACCGATCCCGAGTTTAAGCGAACCGTGGAAAGTTACAAGCTGGTGGACCCCCTAAACCCAAGGGACAGTTTGTACGGAGGACGGACGAATGCCACCTGTTTGTCATACCAAGCCGACGAAGAGAAAGGAGAAGAAATCAAATACTTGGACGTGTGTTGTTTGTATCCGTATGTGTGCACATATTGTCACTTTCCCGCAGGGCACCCACAATTGCTGACGGAACACATTGACGTGGACAATATTCGACAATACGAAGGATTGATCAAATGTAAAGTATTGTCTCCCACGTACTTGTACCATCCCGTTTTACCTCACCATTGCCAAGGAAAACTGATGTTTCCCTTGTGCCGTACTTGTGCCGAAACGTGCAACCATGACCAACCTTGTCAGCACACTCAGGAAGAACGGGCCTTGACGGGAACGTGGGTCAGCGTGGAATTGTTTAAAGCTCATGACCTGGGATACCAACTGTTAGAAGTGTACGAAACTTACCACTTTCCCAAGACAGAAAAATACCACAAGGGCGACGAGACTCAAAAAAGCATTTTCGCAGACTACGTGAATGCCTTTTTGAAACTGAAACAAGAAGCCAGCGGCTACCCTTCCTGCTGCCACACTCCCGAGGACCAAACAAAGTTCAAAGAGAAATACTGGGAGCAGGAACGTATCCCTTTAGACCACATCGAGAAAAACGAAGGAAGGCGATCGTTTGCCAAAGTGATGTTAAATTGTTTGTGGGGTAAAACGGCACAATGATTGTGTTTACCCAAGACGGAGTATTTGACAGAACCTTCCCGTTACTTCCAGATGATTTACGACAAAACGAAATACATGAAACACGTGGACGTCGTTCGTGAGGACTTGATCTTAGTCAATTACGAAAAAGAACTGGACTTTGTAGAAACCGACGAATTTGGAAATGTCATCATTGCGGCTTACGTGACAGCCCATGCTCGCTTAAAACTGTACGAAGCTTTAGAACTATTAGGAGATCGTGTGCTGTACTTTGACACGGACATTTGCATCTACATTGATCGTCTGGGTCAACCTCCCCCTGTCATCGAAGGAGACCGTTTAGGAGCCTGGACGGACGAGCATCCAGACGACAGGATTCTAAGTTTTGCAAGTGGCGGCCCCATAAATTACGGCTACGAATACCGGGACAATCAAGGAGAAGTGTACACGGAGTGCAAAGTGAAAGGATTGACTCTGAATTATCGCACCAGTCAACTGGTAAACTTTGTCGTCTTGAAAGAAGCCTTGCAGTGTGGAGAGGATGGAAATTTTAAAGTGACCACCCACGAACCGCAAAAGATTGTACGTTTACCCACACACCGAATCGTCAGTCGACCCTTGGAAAAAGTTTATCAAATCGTGTACCAGAAGCGAGTTCGGCTTCCCAATCACTTCACTTTACCGTAAGGTCACGCCGATATTGGCCAGCATATAAAAAGGGACAACGTTTAAGGCCGATAGTTCATTGTGACTACCATTGCTAAGCGAGAAAGATGTATCCTTTCACACAGCAAGTATCCAGTAAGAGTAAACTCGAGTATGATGCTGTGCCTTGCGATGGCAGGGATGCCGTACGCTATGACCTTAGTGATTCAATACCACATCATCATGGGAAATTTGCTATAACTACTACTACTACTACCATACCTACCATGGAACGTGATGCTGTACGTGTCAAACCTGATTTATGCGAAAGCGATGCCACTCGTTATCGCACACCTTTTCACTTTACTGGTTTTCATGGTGGATGTCATCCTAATGAAACCATGCGACTTCCACCCTACGGATGTCATGTAAAACTGAGCATGCTCCTGCATATTTCACAGTACCCTCATCGAAATGAACCTGTGAAAGACGAATATTCGTTCCCTGTGCGTTTGCCAGAATACTGTGACTTTGAAAGTCGACTGCAAACTTTCCAAGGAAAATGGCCAAAATATCTGGGAGGACCTACCCCCGAAGAATTAGCTACAGCTGGATTTATCTACTTGGGCGAAGGGGATAAAGTCAAGTGCTTCAGTTGCGGTTTGTCACTTCACGCGTAGGAGAAGAAAGATTGCGTTTACCTGGAACATACTCGATGGTCTCCAGATTGTCACTACCTGCCTTTAGTGGGACCTCGTCATTGAAATGGGTCTACCATGTCGTGTAAAAAGTTAGCTACGGAGTTAGGAGTCAAACGTTGGACAACCCCTAGACAAGTATTTTTAACCCGATGTAAAAAATAATTTTCAAAGATTACCAAACGAATTGCAAGAGAAGATCTACAAGGATATTAGGCAGGGACTTGCCAGAGCCAAATCTCAATTAGTGACTGTAGAACTTTTATGTCGAGAAATTCACAAGAGGAAATTGACCAAAGTCAACAAACAAGTTCGATTTCTCTGGATCAAGGGTGCGTTCTTCCTAATATTCCGCTTTAGACCATTTACATTTGAAGATTTTATTGACATTCTTGACCGTTACCCTGAATGGCAGTGGTCAGATATGACTCACTTTGTTCATTACTTTCGCTCTAGGAGAAGTGTTTGACTGACATGGTTATGGATACTTTACAAGAGAACATTTGTGCTTTGCCTGTGGAATTGAGAGAACGCATTTACCGTGAGTTCGTCAAAATACAAGAGAAACGCAAAGAACCATTGCATCCGTTACGTCACCGATGTTTAAACCACTGGTACCTGAATGCTATAAGAGGATTGATTCATGTGAAAGCGTTCCATTGGTCAGACATTGTTCAACTGGAGGAGAACCAGAAGACTTTGGTTGTCACTCTTCCTTCAACTTACAAGGTGACCATACTACAACGAATTCAGAAGAAGAGTTAGAGGGGTACCAAAATCTTTTACGCTACCAAATTTTGTCTGTAGTGGAAAATTCTGTACGGTGTGTTGTGTGTGAACTAGTGACTAAAAAATTAAAATTCGCTACTGGAGTACGATTAGCTCTGTGCAAAATGCACACTTATTACCTTCGACAAAAAAGAGGGTATAAAAACGGACGACCATGACCTTTATCATTCGTGATACAGCAGATTCCGTGGAAGGAAATCAATGACACTATTCAAACAGTAGAGGATTACCAACACCTATTACGAGAACTGTGTCCATTGAATTGGGGTCGACGTGTAGTGTGTGTCTTAGTGACTTGCTTTCTGGGATTTCGTTTACCAGCCGATTCCTTGTGGACTCTTTACGAACAGTACCTACTACTCCACCCCCCCCCAAAAAAAACCCCATGAAAGTGATTCCTTTAAATGTACACGAGACACTCATTCTGCTCAAAGCTTTGCGCTTTCATCTTGATACTTCTCAACCTCTACGGGAAAACAAGATTCGTCAACTTTTAGGCACTGAAGATGTGTACGACGACGTGTGTGTAGCTTGTGACTTACACCCTCACTGAAAAGATGTACGTGACTGGAAAAGTTGGGGGTTTGAGGCATGGACAAAAGAAGTGGCACACTATGCCAAAGATTTGTAATCCTAAAAAATTAAAACGTTCCGTGAAAAGTTCCGTGAAAAAAGTAACTTTTAAACCAATGTTAGTGACAGTGCCAGAAGAAGAAGAAGAAGTCGTGACCGAGGAAAACCACTCTCTTCAGGACAGGACCGTGATCAACATCCCTGAAAGACCATTCCGGGAGGACTCTTGTGTGATTGTGCCAAGGAGTGTAGAGACTCTCAGAACATTACACAGTACCCCTACGATTTCACCTTTTGATCATCACAAATGTTGTACAGAGACTTGTTTATATTCCACTATGATCGTTTTGATGTGTCTTTTATTCATGTACTTAGCCATTTGGCTTTTATGTATTTTTGTCTTTCGTGTTGTCCACTTTTAAAGATGACAATAAACGTGTCCTGAAAAAGTATAAAAACTCTTGTCTTGTCTGTCTTCGTGTCAAAAGTGACATTCCTTTCACTACTACTTTTACTATGGCTACCTCTACTGTCTTTGCTCCCTCTTCCTCCACTGTCAAAGTCATTGACGAACACATAGATCGGACTAATTGGGAGGCCTTGTATCTTCGCCATCCCTTTAACATGCTCATTGCTGGACCGAGCGGTTCCGGCAAAACCGAATTTGTCAAACGTTTGATCGAACATAAACATCATTTGATTGATCGTCCACCTCAACGCATCGTGTGGTGTTACAAAGAGTGGCAATCGGCGTACAGCCTTCTGCGTGAAAGTCAAGGCGATTCCATCGTCTTTGTGGAAGGCATTCCTGGCGAAGACGACGCGATCGTGTCTGACCCTAGTCAAACTCGTTTGGTTCTTTTTGATGACATGTTAGGAGAAGACGAAGAAGAAATTAAACTCTGGTTTACACGCAAAGGGCATGATCGTAATGCCAGTGTCATTTACATCACCGAAAATTTGTTTCAACAAAGTAAAACCCATCGTACCATCAGTCTTAATGCTCATTACGTGGTGTTGTTTAAAAGCCCTAGAGATAAATCGCAAGTACAAGTCTTAGCCAAACAGTTAGGGACGCCTTGGCTGACAAATGTGTACGACGATGCCACTCAAACTCCGCTCGCTTATTTACTCGTGGATTTAAAACCCACCACTCCTGATTATTTGCGATTTCGTACACATCTGTTTCGCCACTGGTGCCAAGACGGAGGGCCTGTCGTGTACACGTCTCCTTCGTTGACTTAATCACCAAAAACAAAATCTATAAAAACCTCGGTCACTTGGACTCTGTCTCACACATTGTCAACATGACGTCCCTTCAGTCTCATCTTCCCATTAAATTGATTCGTGCCTTGTACGGCATCAGTCGCGAAAAATATCCACAAATACGTGCTCGTGTCTTAGAAGCTAGTCTCAAAGAAGTCTTACGATGGTTTACGGTGACAGCACGTCAATTACTGCAAGGCATCATTCAGATTCCACATCAAACCAAACGTTTTTTTTGAGAGAAACAAAGGCGACTTGACGCAACTAGCCGATCCTCGCATCGACACTCAAACCAAAAAGCAAACCATTTTGAAACCTGGAGGTAGCGGTGTCATCATTCGTTCCCTCTTAAAATGGGATCCTAATGCTCCCAAAGTTGTCCCCAAGAAAAAAGCCACACCCAAACGTACCCAGAAGAAAAAGAAAAAGAGCAAGGGTGTCAAGACCAGGTCACAGCCTCAGAAAAAGAAAAAGAAAAGTCCACAGAAAACAGCTTCTACTCGCATGAGAGGAGTGTCTCCAAAAACTTCTCCTCCAGCGGTGACACCCTCTTCCTCTTTAGCGGCTGTAGCCGCTGCTCACAAAGTACCTGCCCTCAAAATCAAAGTCCAAGAGAGAACGGGTGTGTTACAGAGTTTACTGGATTTGTCCAGACACAAACTGTCCTGATCTAGTCCGCTGCGAACTCCTCCACGGCGTGTGTTGCCTGTCATCAAGCTGATACGACGTAAAGACAATCAGTGGCGACGCATTCCAGTATAAAAAGACCTGAGGCAAACCATAGGCATCAGTGTTGTGTGTGCTGCTGCACGTCCAAAGATGTCCCCTCCAAGAAGTGTACACCGTTATCATCGTCGTTCTTCTTCTTCTTCGGTCCAAAAAGGAAAAGGAAGACGAAAAAGACAGTCACGTCATCCTAACAAGCGCTAAGTCAAACATCGACGTCACCTCCAGAAAAGACACACTCGTCCAAAGAGAAGTCACCAAAGAGGAGGAATGTTACAATTGTTTGACGATGAGCAGCGTCAAGCGCTACGTAATTCAATTAGACGAGCTGGGTACATAGTCAAATAAAAGGACGCATGTCGAGCCATGGACTTTAGTGTATGTTGTGTATCAAAAAGATGTCCTCTCATTGTCGTTCTTCTGTCCAGAAAGGAAAAGGAAAAAAAACAGTCACGTCATCCGAAAAAACGCTTAGCCAAACATAGACGTCACCCTCAGAAAAGACACCAAAGAGGAGGATTCTTGGCGATTTTGGAAAACACATTGTTACCTTTATGACGAAGCGATAGTCCCTAAAAAAAGGATAAAAGGCCGTGTGACCAAGTCATCAACGTTAGTGTATTTTTTTTGGTGTGTGACACGGAACCAACAAACAAAGATGACCGCTAAAAGAAGTGCACACCACTCTCTAGCTAAACAAGGAAAAAAAAGGAAAGGACTGCCACCTCGTTTAGTCAAACATTGGGACATGTTGTCTGTCCTATCCAAAGCTCCTCCACTCATGCGAAAACAAATGATTCAAATTGCTTCCAAAGATGTCATCGATACCGTATGCGAATGTTGTCTGAATGTCTTGAAAGGTACAATACCTTTGTCTAAACACCAGAAAGAATGCTTAGCCAAACATCGACACGTTCTTCGCCAAATGGTCCAAAAGAAAATACCAATTCGTCAAAAGAAAAAGATGTTGGTACAACGCGGAGGATTTTTGCCCTTTTTGCTATGTTGGTAGCACCCTTGTTAAAAGCCGCAGTAGTCCCACTGGTTACAAGTCTCGTGGCGGGAGCTGCTTCACAAGGGATAAAATAAAGGGATAAAAAGAGACTCTGGATCAAAAGATCTCAGACGTGATCCTTGAAATCCAATGGAAGGACGAAAACTAGCTTTAGTTCCTCACAAACAATGGATGGAATACCTTCGTGGGTAAGAACAACGAACCCCACATTTACCTCCAAATCCTCATTTGACCGAGATGTCCCAGTTACAACACGAACTGCAATTGTTGATGGATCGCAGCAATTTGTCAGAAACGGAAAAATCGCAACGGTACGGTCAGTTGTTGCAACGACTGAAACTCTTTCACCAAAAAGCTTTAGACGAAACAGCTCAACCCACTCTGAAAGATTTTAAGGCCTTGATAAAAAGTTCACCACCACTACCACTCTCAGTGGTCAAGACAGAGTCAGCCCCACTGTTGCCTGAGGAAGAAGAGGCAAGAGAAGTCTTTCAAACACCGTCAGCAGCTCCCGTCCCTAGTAAGATTGCAGCGTCCTTGTTGACCCCTTCCCCTACACCGCAACGAGAAGAACTTAAAGCTTGGGTTAAAAAGATGATGTCCACTCCTCCTTCGACAGAAGTGGAAAAGAAAGAAGGGAAAGCAGAAGTGTAAAACAAAAGAAGACCAAAGTCATTCCATTACCACCATCACCACCACCATCACTACCTTCCACTTCTACACCCGTGGCACATCGGACACGTAAAACCGTTTCTAAGCCACCCCTTCATTCCATTCAGAGTAGCCTCACTGAAGATTGGATCACTTATTAAAACATGGAGAAGGTGTTAGCCAGCATTTACTACGATCCATCCGATTCCGCAGGTTACGGAGGAGTTCAGAAATTGTATCGTGCTGCCAAAACTCGACTGAGAAGTATCCGTTTACCTCATGTGCAACGCTGGTTACAAGAACAAGCCACGTACACCTTGCACAAACCCATTCGAAGAACATTTTCCAGAAGTCGCACCCAAGTAGAGGGCATCGATCACCAATGGCAAGCAGATTTAGCCGATGTCTCTCATTTGGCCACCTACAATCGTGGTTACAAATATTTGTTTTGTGTCATCGACGTCTTTTCCAAATTTGCTTGGGTCGTACCATTGACTTCCAAATCGAGCAGTGAGTTAGTGAGAGTCCTGCAACTGGTGTTGAAACAAAGTGGGCGTCACCCTCTTCGATGGCAAACTGACAAAGGCACCGAATTTCTAAACCAAGCTTTTCAAAAAGAATTGAAGAAACGTGACATTCATTTTTTCACCACCGAGAATCCCGAAACCAAAGCCAGCATCGTGGAACGACGTTTTCAACGTACCTTGAAAGAACGCATGTGGAAATATTTTACGCATCAACACACTCTCAAGTACATCGACGTCTTGCCACACATCGTCCAATCGTACAATCAATCTTACCATCGGAGCATAGGGTGTGCCCCCCAAGAAGTGACTCCCGACAACGAAGTGACCGTCTTCGAGCGCCTGTTTGGACCGTCCTCGACAGTGCCTGTCCGCAAGAAAGGTGGAGTGTTGTTTGCATCAGGAGACTGGGTACGCATTGGCAAAACCAAACACACTTTCGACAAAGGTTACTTACCCAACTGGACCACCGAATTGTTTCGTGTCACCGAACGTGTGCGTGGCCGTCATCCTCCCGTCTATAAATTAGAAGACATGAACGGAGAAGTGTTAAAAGGAACGTTGTACTTGCCCGAGTTACAACGTGTGACCAAAATGAAGACGACGTGTACGAGACCGAAAACATTCTCGATCGAAGAACTCGTAAAGTAGGAAAGAAACGTGTCAAAGTAGTCAAAGTACGTTGGAAAGGATATCCTCCCAGTTTTGACTCTTGGATCGACGCTTCGCAACTTATCGACTATAAAACAAAGTTGCTATCATGCCCTTCAACACAGCCTCAGCTACTGCAGTGACTACTCCGTCCCCCATGTCTTCTCTGCAAGATCTACAAAAGCAACCCTTGTGGGTGTGGTATGGAGAACGTGTGCCTAAAACTCAAATCGTCTTTTTCTCCCAAATTTTTGTGGTGTATTTTGTCATCGGTGCTGCCATTGCCAATTTGAGTTTGCAACAAGGAGATAAACAATTGTGGACCATTTTACTCAGCAGTTGCATTGGTTACCTTCTTCCCAATCGGTCTCTGAAATATTCCTCAAGCGGAAACAACAACGGGAGTCTTGTGTCCAACGTTAGTTCCAACAGTCACCCTAACCATCCTCTTTTAGACATCACCCTAACCATCCTCTTTTAGACACTCCTCTAACTTCCAGTGACTCCTCGGACACCAGAACTGTGGAATTATGAACAACCAATTTTACTTAACGTTACCCAGTGACAGTTCCATGGAGGTGTGTCCCAATAACACTTTCTGCTGTTTCTCGGCCACATTACCTCAGGCTATCCGATTGGATCACGAAACCCATTGGGAAGTGGCTTTGGTGGAAATGATTCACCCTGCACAAATCAAAAACATCGTCGAAAATCAAAACACTTTGACGATAGAAGTTTGTGACGAACAAGTGCAACAAGCCATGGATGAACGCGCTAGTGAAGCTGACTTTATCAAAACATCAAACCCCACAACTAAATGAACCACTTATCTGTTGAAAATTCCTGCAGGTTATTATTTTAGTGGTCAACATTTGGTGAACGCCATGGCTGAGAGGTTCAATTTCATGTTTGGTAAAGCCTTGGAGAAAGCCAAAAAAAGTGTCACGATCGAGTACCACAAAATATCTCGTCGCCTACTGATGAAATTTTCTGAGGACAAAGTATTGGCCATTACATTTTGTCCTGAATTGTATGACATTTTGGGTGGAGACCCTAAGTTAATCAAGATAAAAAACGAAATGCCAGCCGTGACCAGTAACTTGGATTTTGGGAAATATTTTCGATTCCCTGTAGAAATGAGCCAAGGATTGAATTTGATTTTTGTGTACTCCGATGTGGTGAGCTACAACATAGTGGGACACCTCCGTACCGTTACTGCGTGTCATTCCTTTCAAAGTGGATTCTGCCACGAACGCTGACGAGGAAGGTGGAAACAGCTATCACGTTCACCGCGAATTTGTAAATCCTCACTATTTGCCCATCAGTAAGCCATATTTCGACACTGTCAACATTACTATAAAAGGAGATCTGGGACAAAATATTCCATTCACCAAAGGGAAAGTCACAGTGAAACACCATTTTCGAAAACGATTACTCTAACTTTTTGTCAGTCATGTATCCTGTGTACCAAGGAGTCGCTCGACAGCGAGGACGTGGTTTAGGTGATATGCTCAAATTAGCCTTTCGTACAGTGTTTCCCGTTTTGAAACCGATGGTGACACGAGGATTGCACGCCTTAAAAGATGCCGCGTTGACGCAAGGTAAAGAATTTCTCCAAAATGTCATCATTGACAAACAAAACCCCAAAGAAGCTTTCTTGAGAGCAGGCAAAAATGTCTTGCTTCAAACGGGAAAAGACCTTTTGGGTCGGCGAGAAACTCCTATAAATGCCCTGGGCAATGCCGAGTCAGGCATTCCTGCTTCCCTGACGCCACAGCAAGGACATGGCAGAAAAAGACGACGAAAACACCCCTTCAGAGGACTTCACACCCCTAGAGCTAGAAAGTCTAAGAAAAGAAAAACCGTCCGAGACTTAGACGTTTTTGATTATTAAATCAGAGAAAATGATGCACCGAGAGTCTTGTGCTTGTTCCAAGTCGGAACTGGATCTGTTTGCTATCCCACCCACCATGATGACGATGCAAGAATCCCAATGGGTCGAATTTCATCCCGTCTCCTCTTTGACGGATTCCGCTCCCATCGAGTTTGAAATCAAAGGACAGCCGGAAGATTATCTTGATCTGAATAGTAGTTACTTGTACCTGAAACTGAAAGTGATCAAGACCGACAACACCAATCCGGGAGCCGATGCCGCAGTAGCTCCCGTCAACAATTTCATGCATTCCTTGTTCAGCGAAGTGGGTTTGTACTTGAATCACAAAATGGTCAGCAGTAGCATGGATACTTACCCTTACCGAGCGTACCTAGAAAATCTCTTGACGTACGGAAAAGAGGCCAAGAACACTCATCTGGATGCTTGCGTGGTTTGGAAACCTGACACCGCAGGTGAGAACATGTTTAACGACAGAGCCCTGACAGCCGATGACGAACCTCACAATGTGTGTTTTAACGACCGTCGAAGGAAAATCCTGCAAGGTCGTAGTTTAGAACTGATGGATCGTTTGCATTTGGACATGTGGTTGCTAGCCAATTATTTGCTGAACGGAGTAGATATTCGCCTGAGACTCAACCGCAGCAGTGTCGCTTTCCATTTGATGGCTCATGCCAACGAGTACAAAACCATCATCCAAGAAGCCAGATTTTTACGTGCGACGTGTAGAAGTGTTACCTAAAGCGGGAAACTACATCAGTCAAACATTGAGCAGATCGACCGCCAAATATCCGATATGACGTGTAGAAGTGAAAACATTCACCATTGCTGCTGGACTCCGATCCAAGATCGAAGATCATCTGTTCCAAGGACAGTTACCCAAACGTTTAATCGTTGGTATCGTCAATAATGCAGCCTTCAACGGAGCCCACGATCAAAATCCTTTCCAGTTTAAGCACTACAGAGTGTCCAGAATCGAAGTCAGTCGCGACGGCAAGACTTTGTGTACCAGACCCTTCGAACCTAACTTTGCCCAGAAGAATTACTTGAGATCGTACTTGTCCCTGTACGAAGCTACGGAGCAACTCGGAACCAACGCCAGTCACGGTATTTCGTACGAAGATTATGTCGGAGGTTACACTTTGTGGGCCTTTGATTTCACTCCAGACCAAGGCAGCGAGAAGGGACATTTCCACCCTATAAAATCTGGTCAACTGCGTGTGGAACTTCAGTTTGCAGAAGCTCTCACTGAGACGGTCAACGTCATCCTGTATGCTGAATTCGATAATATCATAGAAATCAACAGTTTGAGAGAAGTCATTCTAGACTATTAGACACAACGGAAGACTCCTATCCCTCTCTAAACAGTGGAGAATCTTTGGATATGGAATGGGAGGATAGCGTGAAAGCAGAACCCCAAGACCAAACCAAAGAGGCCGAGGTAGTAGTCAAGTCCAGATGGCCAGAACAAGAACAACATTTAGTGTCCTGTTTTGCTAAACACCTAGCGAATACAATTACGGAATTGTCCAAGAAAGATTGTTATGGATGTCAAAACGATCATCCCAGTCAAATTCAACACGATAAATGCATGATGATGAGTCAAGAAGAAAAATTGGACGAGTATCTGGACGAAGCTTGGAGTCTCATCTCAGAAGAAGCAGTGTTGCATGAGTGGTATAAAGGCTTGCATGATCTTTCCTGCCCTCCACTGACTACTCTAGAGATCTATCGCATCGAATCTCTCTTAGCCCAGAGTGCGGAGACAAGGCGAAGAAACGGCTACTTGACAGATCGTTTCAAGCAAAAAGTCAGAATTGAATTGATGACTTATCATTACCTGTGAAAAAAACAAAAACAACACAACAGAAAATGGATACCTGGGAACTTTATTACCTTTTGAACAATAGTTCGTATACTGCTTCTTGGAATCCTGTCGTGTGCGCTGAAGATGAACTACCTCATCGCAAACCTCAAGACCATCAAGCTTATGTCATCAACACGGACGACAGTCATCTCCCAGGAACTCACTGGGTTGCCGTTTACTTCCCTCAAGAGGATTGTGTGGAATATTTTGATTCGTATGGATTACCCCCTTTGGAAGACGATATCATTGACTTTATGAGAAGAAATGCCCAGACGACACGATACAATAATGTAAAATTACAAGGCACAGATTCCATGGTGTGTGGACAATATTGTGTGTATTTTCTTCATCAACGCAGTCTTGGATATCCTTTAGAACATTTAGTGACTTATTTTGATTGTCACTCTTCTAGAAACGATGAGAAAGTAGATCGATGGTTTTGTGACCATTATAGTTATCTTTTGTCTTTAGCTAGGAAACGTAGTGTACATCAATGGCCTCGTGACTTCCATCAATGGAAATCTCACATGATTTCACAACGTTGTCAACCTTGTCAAAAATAATTTGTTTGATGTTACTTGTTACTTGTGACTTATGACTTGTTACTTGTTACTTGAATACAAAATGTTGTGTTTTGAAAAAAATGTGTCTGTCGTTTGTTTTCAAAAAACACTGTGAATATATGCTCTTTGACTTCTTTCTATCCCTCATCATGACATTCGCTATCATAGCGTTCCGACACTAAAACCAAGTAGGGATGTTTTCTATCGCGTCCGCGTTTGAACCATATAAAGCGAGTGGGTCTCCAGTCTGACCATCCACTGTTGACTCGTCAACCTATGAAGATGCCTTCCAGACTAGCCCAGCTGAACGAAGCTTACGTCAATTTACATCGTGTCAGGCTAAACCTTATACCGAAGCCTGAAGAAATAGAGAATGTCAGGATGTTATCCATAGCCCAAGACCTCACAGAAGAGGTCTTTAGAGAGGAAATTAAGAAAGAACAAGAAGAATGGACTGAGAAGTACAGACTTCAGAAGAAACAGAGAGAAGAACAACAGCAGCAACAACAGCAGCAACAGCAGCAAGAACCAGACAGAGATTTTGTGGACTGTCGAGTAGACACTAAAGAATTCTCTTTCTCTTTTCGCAGAAGCAGGCCGTATCGTATAGGAAAGCCTGCTGCCAGACGGGGACGCAATCTTAGACAGTAAAAAAAGATTGCCATTACTCCCGTAAACAAAAAAAAACCCCAGCCCTTTTCAGGGCTACCCAATATTCTCGAAAAGACATACTCATTCAATTTGCCAAAATTGTAATTAGAAAATAGAAGTGTGTCTATAAGCACTTCGTTTCTTTTGTCAGTAAAACAAAAAATCCACCCTTTGTTTTCTCTGTTTGTCCAATCGTGTCTGTCTGTGTTTGTAAGTAAAAAGTAAAAAAGTCAACGTGAGTGCTTCTTTTAAGTCAGCGCGTTTCATGTGATGGTAAATTTGGGTACTGGGGATGTTGACCTTCACGTCCGTACTTCACGTATATAAAGCGGCACAATCGTCAGTCTAGCTACCCATCATTGACTCGTCAACTTTAAAATGAGCAGCAGACTACAAAAACTGTTGGAACTCCAAATGCATCTGGAGAATGCCAGACGTCTCCTGGATGAGCTGACATTGGAAGCTAATGAAGAAGAATCCAGGATAAATGAGGAAGAAGAGAAGAAAAAGAAAGAAGAGGAGAAAGAAAAAAAGCAAGGGATCTTGCCTCACCTCTTCATGATACCTCAGTGTGAGGTGAAACCTGAGGTGAGGACACCTCCAATAGCAGCAGCAGCACCACAACCACCACTGCAACGTCAGCCACAGCTACCAGTACCAGTACCACAGGAAGTAAGGATACCAGATATTCATCCCCGTGTCTGGCACAGAAGACAGAGGGAACAAGTCTTCACTATCCCACAAACGGAGGAGTGGGATAGTGAAGCCACTCAAGCTCCGTCTGCGCTCCCAATCACAAATGTGAATTGGGAGAATGACTGGAGCCGGCGATGCGTGTGTGGAGCCAGACCTGGGAGGTGCCGACATTAGCCGGGTGCATCTGAAGTTCTGAAAAAACAGCCCTTCTCAGGGCTAACCAGGTCTCTAGAAAAAAGAGACTATTCAATTTGCCAATTCGTGTGAATGTAGTGTAGTGTGACTATAAACACTCACTCCTTTACTGATGTGTGTGTGTGTGTGTGTTTGTGTGTAAGTGTGTGTGTGTGTGTGTGTGTGTGTGTGTGTGTGTGTGTGTGTGTGTGTGTGTGTGTGTGTGTGTGTGTGTGTGTGTGTGTGTGTGTGTGTGTGTGTTTGTATGCGCGTTCGTTGGTGTGGATAGTATATTTGTGTGTTTTATGCTTCCTCGTTCGTTGGTGAGGATAGTATATAATATGTGTTTTATGCTTGCTCGTTCGTTGGTGAGGATAGTATATAATATGTGTTTTATGCTTGCTGGTTCGTTGGTGTGGATAGTATATAATGTGTGTTTTATGCTTGCTGGTTCGTTGGTGTGGATAGTATATAATATGTGTTTTATGCTTGCTGGTTCGTTGGTGTGGATAGTATATAATATGTGTTTTATGCTTGCTCGTTCCTTGGTGTGGATAGTATATTGTGTGTTTTATGCTTTCTCGTTCGTTGGTGAGGATAGTATATAGGTGTGTGTTTTATGCGTTCTCCTTCGTTGGTGAGGATAGTATATGGTCGTGTGTTTTTCTTCTCATCCCGATTGTGTGGATAGTAAATAGGTGTGTGTTTTATGCTTTCTCGTTCGTTGGTGAGGATAGTATATAGGTGTGTGTTTTATGCGTTCTCCTTCGTTGGTGAGGATAGCATATGATCGTGTGTTTTTCTTCTCATCCCGATTGTGTGGATAGTATATGGGTGTGTGCTATATGCGTTCTCCTTCGTTGGTGAGGATAGTATATGGGTGTGTGTTTTTCTTCCCATCCCTAGTGTGTGGATAGTAAATAGGTGTGTGTTTTATGCTTTCTCGTTCGTTGGTGAGCATAGTATATAGGTGTGTGTTTTATGCGTTCTCCTTCGTTGGTGTGAATAGTATATCATATGTGAAGTGACGGTAAGGGATGCTTTCGTTCACGTCCGTGCTCCACGGACATAAAGCAGAGCGTTCGTCATTCGCGCCATTCAACACTGAATAGTCAGCCATGGCAAGTAACTGGGAATGAATGCTCAGATTGCAGGAGGTGGTGGACACACTAGCTATGGTAGAGGAAATGTTAGTCAGAATGCAGTTTGGGGCATATAGTCCCCATAGATTGTTTATGGAGATTAACAATTTAAAGAGAGGAAAGGAGATCTTAAATGAAATGATTAGGATTGAAAAGGATGAAAAAGAGGATATAGAAGACAAAAGGAGGATGAGAGAATGGAATGAAAAGATAAAAAAGAAGAAGAAAATGAACAAAAGGAAGAAAGAGGAAAAGGAGGAGGAGAAGGAGAAACAGGAGGAGGAAAAGAATGAAAAGAAGAAGACCAAAAGTGTAGGACAAAATAGTGTAGGACAGAAAATAAAAAGTTGGTGGAGGAAAAGAAGAAGTTAAAAGAAGACAAAGAAGAAACCCAAAGGCCCTTTTCAGGGCCACTTCCCATGCCTCGAAAAGATATTAATTCTTTCTTGCCTAAAAAATTTTTTTATTCGATTTTATAATTTATGTAGATATTTATTCTCTCTTCCCTAAATTATTTGTTCAGTCGATTTTATAATTTGTGTAGGATAGATTGATGTTCATCAATCTATGGAAAAAAAACGAATATATAAAACCCTTACTCTACTAAAAACACGAACGCTTCTGATTCGTGTTTGTCTATAGCCATGACACAGGTGGCCTGACGTCACAGTACTACTTTGCTACATTGTTGCCAATGATCAGTACCGTGACGTCACCTTACCCGTTCCATTCCTCTTGGAGCTATACAGGCCCAACATTTCCTAATACAAAATTCCCATTGGGTCTATAGTCGCCCAGGCTGATTTTTGGGGTCTAAAAATCGTGGGGCCATAGTGCCCCAGGCTGATTTTCCTTCTTTGGCATGATTAGGGCTACGGTAACCTCATTCACTACTTTTGCCACTCCATTCTCTTGATATCTTGCCCGATATTTCGTATTCTACGGATATGGATATTCGAATACAGATCACGAATTAAAGCTGCCATAACCTGTGTGATAGTATTATTTACATTAAATATTATGTCTGCCTGGTATTATCAAGTATTCTTGTGTAGTATCCAGGGATAGCACTCTGCTCTCTCTCTCTCTCTCTCTCTCTCTCTCTCTCTCTCTCTCTCTCTCTCTCTCTCTCTCTCTATATATATATATATATATATATATATATATATATATATATATATATATATATATATATATATATATATATATATATATATATATATATATATATATATATATACAAAGAGTAATACATACATAGCGATAGAGTGAGCAATATCGTGTATATTTTTCCAAGAAATTGACAAAAGTAAAAGCGACACGGATGATGCGGTTCTCCTGGAAGCTATTCAAAATGCTGTCAAAAGCGAGAAAAAAGACGTCGATGAGTAAGTTTGCGTAAATATTAATTTTTCTTCTTGTAGAGTATTTGATATTTGTGTCCTACAATGTTAAGTGGGAAAGATATATTCTGCATAATTATTATTTGTGTTGAGTTTCAAAGAATCTGAGCATATTTGTATGCATACTTTATCTTTTCTGTTGTCAGCTTTGGTCTTTCTTCACTTATTTAAAATGACCTTATTTGTACATCCTCAGTGTTTTATAGAAAGATAGACACTTAGAATGAAAGAAAGGATGACGAATGAAGATAAGTAATATGTAAGTTGGTAAATATAAAGATAAGAATGCAGATGGACGAATCGATAGAAAGGAGAGAAGGTTAGTGAGATACTCTGAAAAATTCATCTGTGTGTGTTTGAACTAATCTGATATGTTTATTTATTTATTTATTTATTGATTCATTTCGTACCTCTTGATCCATATGAAAAAAACTTGATTGTCCAATGATTTCATATCTGGAGCGAGACATATGAATGTAAGCTATGACTGAACAATTTTTAAAGCTATGTTAAATATCCAAATCACATATGAATAGAACGAATGAGGACATATACAAGGTACTTAGGTTGGTTGGTATGATGTATGACTACCTACAGACGGACAGACAGACAAACATGAAAAAAGAAAATTGAGATAAAACAATACTGAAACCAAAGGTTCCCTACGCGTTCGTCTAATCGTTAGTAACATACAGCAGCAGGGAGGGTGAACAGACCATTTTGCTGGAGATCTTATTTATGAAAAAGAAACCTTCCTACGAAAAGGAAATCTCAAGGTCAATAATGTTAAACCAAAACCTGTCAGGCCATGAGATTTCTCTAATTGGGTTAGCTCATTTTGTTACATCATCGTTTTTATGTTCAGGCATGTTTCGTTTACGTGCTGGTCACTCAACTTCTGGTCGTTCACCCTCCCTGCTGCTATAATTAAATCGTTATTGTTATATCAATAATGTTAGGAGAATCTCACACAACTAAATTAGCTCGAGAGCGACTAGATGCAATTGCAAAATATCTACCCGTCCGTAATTCTGTCAAACAACAACTACAAGCACGTCAGGAGTCTCAGGTGGAATTTGAAGAAGGTGCAGAACAATTATTTAAACCGATTGTCGAACCAACAAAGAAAATTGTTACAGCAACTGAAGCAACACGAAAACTCTTGAAACATTACCTGTTGATATTGCTGGCCGTATTCAAGCAGCTCAACCACAACCTAAACCACCAAGAACCAGAACTAGCATCACAGATAAATTTACGCCTGAAGGTATTGCTGCTATCAAGGACAAAGACGAATTACTTGATATTGCTGCATATGGATATGATGAAAGAAAAAAAATATGTAAAACCAGAATATGTTAAATCTCTAAAACGTGCTGATTGGATCAAGGATGTATATCGCATCGCTACTGATATTCAGAAATCAGATCTAACGAAGATATTATTAATTTTAATAACTTTGACAGTAGTGTATCTGAGCATATCGAAAAAACTAAACGATCACCAGAAAAATTAAAACAATTTAAATTGCCACGACCATCACTACCACAACAATTATCACAACAACGAGAACAACAACGAGAACAACCATCACCACAACAAGAACAACAATTTCAAGAAATGATGAAGCGATTGCAATCACCACGACAACGACAATCAGTCAGAACAACAAGTGAGGAAGAATATCAAGATCCCCCTGGCGCAACTGGAAGTGGTCTTACTACTCGAGGAAATGGTCTTATTACTTGTCCCAATAACGTTCTTGCTGATGTTGATCGCCCAGAAATTCTCATTGGAGGAAAACGAGCTGGCAATAATTCCCCAGAAATCATTAATGAAGCAACTGATATTTGTCAAAGATTATTTACAGCTGGTGTTATGGATATTAATGTGTATCGGTCTCTTATTATTGAAATCGCCGATGATTATCACAGTGATTGAGTATGTAATTAGATGCAATTAGTGATAAAATCACTTAATAATAAGATGATCATACATAATACTCATAGACCAACCATGGTCAGGGTAATAAATTCACGATTGCCAGTATACAAAACGACCTACGGAGATGGACTAGGTGATGTTGTTCAAGGTCTATTTAGAAGGATAGCCCCAAAAGCAATACCGCTTGCAAAGCAACTAGGAATGAAAGCTATTGACGTTGTTCGTGAAAAGGTATTGGCGCTGTTGCTGATGTTGCTAGCAAAGCATTCTCAGCAATCAAGGATAGACTAGCACGATTAATACGACGAAAACCCCAGTCACCAGTGAAACTGGCCAGCATGGAAGTGATGCCCGCAAATGTCAATAAAATAATAAATCAAGCTGCTAATCACAAACTAGCAGAGTTAGCTGGTGTACCAATGTCAGAAAAAGAAAAAAAAAATATAACCGCTAGTCTGATAGCAGGAAGCGGTCTTCGTGTTAGACGAAGACGATAATAATAAAGATGTTCAAGCGTATGTCTGATCCCGCATTTGACATGGACGCACCAGTACTTAAAGATGAGTCTGTGCGCGATTATCAGTATTATTCTTATGACGCACGAATTCCAAATCAGCGTGGGAGAATTGAGCTGCAAGTTCAAGACACAAGCAGATATTTTTTTTTTACCCGCTGAGGCATTTATTGAAGTAGAAGGTGAAATTAATTTTAAGAGCAGATAACAATGCTGCGATGGATGAAAATTATATGATTGGTTTTGTTAATAATGGTATTATGGCGTTGTTTGACAGCGCTACGTATATGATTGATGGAAAAAATATTGAAACAATTCAGAAAGATGTTGATGTTGCTACAACAATATTAAGTCTAGCAAGACACAGCGATGATTATTCAAGATCAGCTGGTCCGTCAATGATGTTTGCTAAAGATACAGGTGATCATCCAGTTAACAGACAACATTTATTAATATAATTAACATTAGCCAGTTCAGCTGATCCACAACGAGCAGAAATGATAGTTAGACCGCTGCAGCATTTTCAACGCTACAAAGAGTCAATCCAGGATTCAACTTAGGATTTTCCACGCGTAAAACAATGTTACAAGGTAATAACAGAAATTTTTCATGTGCGATTCCACTATCACATATATTTGGATTTTGTAGAAATGTTAGAAAAGTTATTTTCGGAGCCAAGCATACAGTTGTACTCGTACAAAAGGCTACAGATGATGATGCAATATGGCGTGTTATACCAGCAGCTAATCCAGAACAACATGTTGGAAAAGTAATACTAACAAAACTTTCTCTGTGGATGCCAGTAATGACTCCAACAATAGCTGAAGAAGAACACCTGCTTTTGTTATGAGTCAAGGTGGTAAATCAGCTTTATCATGGTTAACAATGACTACAGATGCTGTGCAGAGCGCTGTTAATGGTTTATTTACTTGGCATATAGCCTCTCAGCAAGGTGTTTCAGCACCAAGACATATATTTATTGCATTACAAGATGCTGCACAAGTAAATTCACAAAATCACAGCATAATGATATTTGATAAACTCGGTGTTTCTGAATTTTCATTGAAAATAAATGGACATCAAGAACCAGCTGAAGATATATTATTAAATTTTGAACAAAATCATGTTGCACGTGCATATCATCGATTAATGACATTCATGGGGCGTGATCAAAATGTTGATTCTGGTTTACAAATATCACAGTTAGATTTTACAACGCTGTATCCGATTTATTACTTTTCGCTGGAACATTTAGATTTAACCAGACAGTCCGTCGTTGACATACATTTTCGAGCTCGCGTAAACCGAGGAGTTATTGCTAATTACAGAGCAATTGCTGTCATACTCAGTGATAAATCAATGCTACATGAAGGTGTT
>JAECUM010048323.1:0-15231 GCA_016617855.1 Megalonaias nervosa
CCATGGACACAGACCGACCGTTATAAAAACGTACTGACGGAACAAGATCCAGCCGTTTTACTTTGATTCATAAATTATTGAAAGTAATACACTTTAAACATCGAAGTAAATAGGCTACATTATCATAGTTGAGCGTCTCTAACATGAAGTATATGGTTAACATGGTTCTAGAACGATATGCGTTGATTTTGTTGTGTATTTTTTGTTTTGTTTTGTTTTCTTTCTTTTTTTTATTTTGTGAGGTGTTTTTGTTTGCCACACCACTATTATTTCGTGAAGATAATAAAGATAATGATGACTTAAAAACATGGTATTTAATTCATTCTATTAATATAAAATCCCTGGGAAGTATATAGTTAACGTGCTTAAAATGTTTACATTGTTAGAGCGAGCTTTCGCCGAAGGAATGCATTCACACTAGAAACAAGGCAATTGTGAACTTGAGGATGGAATTGCTTAGACCTTACACAAAGGCATGACACATAGGTTAGCCATATATGTAAGTGAAAAAAAAAAAAAAAGACTGATTTACTTGTATGCTTAGAATAGCCTCAGAGATGAGACGGTCGTTCGGCATTTGGAACCACCTCAGGAATTTCTGTGAGACAAAAGTATGCCTCCGATGTATGTCGGTGTGGTATTTTACAACAAAAAAAAAATCATATATTTGGTTCGCTGGAAATTTATTATAACAAAACTCAGTCTATTCGGATCACCTTAGCTATTTCTGATTGTAAGATTGACTTAGAGGTTACGAATGAATAATTCGATCATTCGTAGCATTTCGGTCAACGCATGTTTCGTAAACATCCAAGGTAGTCTGAATGGCAGCTATCGAAATACATTCGAGGTACGATTCGTATGACTGACCTCGAAGTTGCGACGTTCGGGCCTTTTTGTAAGAGATTTCTGCGATTAAACACTGAAATAATGCACAATCATAGGTGTACATCCTCATGTTTTACTATGGGTTAGGACAAAATGCATATTTCGTGCAGTTATAGCATTTTAAAGAAATTCGAAGAGAGTAACACACAAACATACACACGAATAATTACCTTCTCGAAAAATACGTAGCATGTACCTTGGATAAGTAAAACATTAGTTCTGTATATTCGATGCATTTGCACTTCAATTAGGAATAGCCATTTTTATTAACGAGGTGCAAATCAAATATGACTGACATTAATTTATTACGTAGGGAGAGTGGGGAAAACAAAAAAGTGTGCTCGTCGGGATGAAGATCCTTAGGCTATCCCTTTTCTCTTCAACGGTGTCATTTTTGTTCCGTGCTGAGTTGGCGACGGGGCATGACTCTGGAACAGCGGTAGGCCAGCGTTAAGATATTTAGTTCTGCATCGTTATGTTGAACCGCAAAATAGAGCGACTCGGTGTACCACTGTCTTACAGATTTTTTCCCTTCATCCTAGTATTAATTTCTTCAATTTTGTTAAGCAGTATCTCTAACTAATTGCGTCTTCTCTATGTATAGTAAAACTAATTGCTAAGGGCACGTAGTATTTGAATTTTGTTCTCTTGGTGTGAAATTACTTTCTAAGGAACAGCAAAATTGAACCTGAACTTGCCCATTTATTTCTAAACTCGGGTTCCAGCTTTTCTTTATCTTGAAAGAGATTGTAAAATTGTTACCGACATTCCTTTTTCGTAGCCTTGGCCATAAATGTGAATCTATTTTTAATATGCGACTTTGACTTTAGATTGTACATGAAACTCAGCAAGGAAAAGAACCGTTGCAATTTCAACATTTCAGCAATCTGTATAAAAAAAATGTATCGATCATTTTGTAACGTACTTTACTACCGTATATGCCATCAGGAACTGAGAATGGGCTGAGAATGTCCTGGACCGATTTATTATTATTATTATTATTATTATTATTATTATTATTATATAATTGCTAATTATTATTAATACTACTAACACTAGTACTAGTTATTATTATTATGATAATTATTATTATTATTAATTGCTAATTATTATTAATACTAACAATAGTATTAGTTACTACTACTACTACTACTACTACTACTACTACTACTAATAATAATAATAATAAGCTTTATTTATACCCCACAAACAGTTGCGGGTCGAGATGCAATAAACTGTGCAGTGTTTATATTATGGAAATTTCTGTTACATAGACTACAAAAGCTAAGTATTATTACAGACTCGAGGCAGTAAAATGAAACAGATGAAAAAAAAAAAAAAAATGACAAAACAAATACGCAAAAAGATAAAATTATATATTGGCCAAAAAATAATGTTTTTGGTGTGTTTAAAAAGCAGCATACCTTATCTATAACTTGATATCAGATGGTAAGACATTTCTTAATAAACACCGTTATATGTAAAACTCCTTTTAAACACTACAGTCTTGTGTATTGGGATACTTAGTTGATTTTAGTCAAGAGCACGTGATTCGACTATGGATTTCGAAAACTGGAGTCATGTTATTCTGGTGTGCTAAGTTGCTTTAAGCTTTGTACTCGAGGATTGATTAGTTGTATTAAAAGGTAACCGTATGAATCTTCAAATAAGGTTTTCATTGGTGTTGAATATTTTCCATCCAATCGAGTTCTAGCCACATTCATCGCAAGTGTTGCTTAAAAAGATAAAGTGAAGAATGTCCCCAAAACATTGGACCAATCATGAAAGCAAGCTAACATGAAACAATTGTACAAGGTAATTACATTCGCTCCAAGGAGGTCTTTATGTAAGCTTATTGTATATATTGAAACCTGTTTGTTATGAATTATGGTTTAAACAGTGTACGATGTAATTACTCAAGAATTCTCACCATTCCATGTGGTACATCTAGTATCTACCGTATATTCCCATCTATCATAATCTGTGTAGCGTCATCTTCTGTGCCTACTTTAGACTGAACTCAATCATCCATAACTCCTTTACCATTGTTCAGTGCCAGTGACGGTGTGTGTGTGTGTGTGTGTGTGTGTGTGCTAATTCCTCGTATATTTAATGATGTAATAATAAAATAGTTAACCTCTCTTTCTATTGTTCTAAGCTATACCTTTGTTGGCCTCCTTGTTTTTTCTCTCCTCTGCACTGCTATCTTTTTCCTTCTTGTGTAAATTATGCAGCCAACTCCATCGTCTATCACGAATTTCTAGTACTATCTCTTTCGGTTTGATTATTTGCCTATTCCTATATTTACTATTTTTCTTTGTCACCTTGACGACGGAACGAAGGAGTATGTGCACAAATGATCGGAACTAACATTTTTTTTATATACCAACACTGCACAAGAGGTACTATTTCATAATAGAAACATTTTTACTACATCAGTATCTTAGCAAAAGGTATGAACTTCTTAAAAATAGTGCTACCTTTGCATCAGTCAAACACCAACATTGTTCCCGATACATACCGACCTGTATTATCGCTTGTCAAGATGTGAGACATGTTATGCATATTTAATTTAATTGTTTGTTTGTTAATTTTAATTTTTTTTTTAAAATTCGATTACATGCTATTGTAATGTAACTTTGTTTACTGGATTTTATATTGTCCAGAATTGAGTTTAGTTCTGTTTGACCTGACTGATATTTTTTTTTTATTTCATTGATAAACAGCTAATAATAGAAACACTGTATCTAGTTGCTGACCTAATTTCAGAATCAGTGACAGTTTTGGTAAACAACTGTTTTTATTTATTTTTTTTATCTTTCTCACAGTAAGAATTGTTAAGTTGAATCAAGGTCATACCAGGATTACGTGACGAGTTGCATGTATAAATTCTTACAAAGTTTACAAAATGTTTTCCAGAACAATGAACTTTTGACCCTCATCCGGGAATCTGTTTTGCGTCTTAGCGTATAACTGTTGTTTTTGATAGAGGTTTCTCAGTCGGGCTCCAAACAATTGACACGTTAAGTTGTAATTATGTTGTGACCAGTTTGGGTTGAATTTTTATTTTCTTCAAATTATTGAACTTCAAGTGATTCTTTTCCCTGAAAATACATAAGTGCTCCTACAGAATTTTTGGATAAAGACATTTATTGGAAGTTATACTGAATTCAAAAACTGGAATAATATTTTCTGTGATTCAACAAGAAACTGTTGACACGTCTACACTTTGAAGGTTACAACAGACATCATCGCCTTCCATTTTGGACTTCATCGGGATTTGAACTCAGTTTCATTCAGGACTTTTTATTACTAGGACTTTTACTTTTAATTCTTGGATTATTTTTGGATTTGATACGTAAAACCGTAAGTTCTTTTTTCTTAATTTCTCACTTTGTATTCTAGGGAAATAAATTATTTGTTAAATTTTACGAAGCTTGTTGTCTTCATTCTTTTCTGTTACTTAGACTCGTAACAGACATTACTCTGTAACAATGACATCAAAAAATTATCGAACTTCCAGGTCTGATGTTTTCCACCTAGTCATCCAGCCGGCTATCACTTTGAATCGCATCAAAATTAAAATGGTTTTAATTTCAACATTTTCAACCACTTTTCATGAAATTTACAGCATTGCTGAAGCATAATACTATTTCATACTGGGTAATTTTTCAAAATAAAGAAGAAAAAAAGCCCACCAAAATATCTTATATGAATTCTATGCTAAAATTAGCCATGGGTGTCTGCTCTGGTGATAGGTCAGTTCATAACACTATGCAAATTGCACTAAATATTTAAGTTTTATCGAAGGTTTATTGTAGGATCACTGGAGCCAGGGTAACTTTTGGCATTTATTTTTAAAACCTAATTAATGTATTTGCAGCACGATGTAACTACACGCTGATTTCGAAAAGAATTCGAAGTATGCATAGATGTTGGGGAAAACTAATCGCCATGACAAGTGCAATAAGTGAACACATCGATGGAATACATAACTACTCTTTCGTTGACCTCCAGCTAACTAAGTATATCAGTCGTAGTATATTTGCAGCAGGAGGGTGATTAAATGTGAAACATACAAAAGTTATCCTGTAGAATTATGTCAGCTAAACTACTTTAAAAACCAGTGCTCACAAGTTTTAGAGGACGAAAGAGCGTCATCTTCACTTGATTTGGTTTATTAGATACGGGCATTATTGTGACTTTTTTCATTTCTTAATGCCCATCTCATCTTCGTAAAACGAAGGTTGACTTTAAATAGGACGAGGTGCTACCAGCACGAAAGATACTTAAGAGTACAGCGTACTCAGTCAAACTTCCCAATGTATAAAGCATTCGGAATGCATTCAACCTTTCTTGTAAACGTGGAAAAGCTGAGCATGCGCAGCACTGGATTGAGTGTTCTGTTGTTAAGATATTTAGGTTATATAATCCTGGGTGCTGTTTGTATTTTCTGACACTATTGCCTTTCCTCTTCGACTTCCATTATTTTTCAGCAATTGTAACACTTAGGACATTAACAACAACAAAATCTAAATCTATGTTAACTTTTGAGTTGTAGAACATCAGACATTTCTGCCTATATTTCTTTTCCTCATCCAAATGCAAACAGATCCCCAGCAAAACATAGAAGATAGACAACGTATCTCACAAACAATAGCAAAACGTCTCAGCGACACCTTCAAAAGTAAAAGTTGCTGTTCCAGTCATTCTTACGCAATTTATTAGCTTTTAGAGCATAACTTTACCCAAAATATCAGGTAAATGTCCCTTGTAATTGCACCAACAAAACAGAACTATTAATTGAAACGGAATAGTTAACTTATAATAGCAATTAGTGCGTAACGAAGCCATCTAAGATCTGTTTTATTAACAGTACTATTCCCGCTGTACAATGTGTCTTTCATCTGACATAGATGTCGCTTTTCTGACAGCGTTTTCCACACAGAAAACCTTACACTATACTCAGTTTATTTGACATAGTTTCAAATACAGCCATGGTTATTATATATACTATTCTGTGAGAGTGCTATGTACTCTAACACAGGCAAAACTCAATGTAACCTACATTTCACGTCCCAATTAACACGTTAAATTCTTGTATTTAGCCCCGTTTCTCTGACATTGGCATATGTACAGTCTTAAATGTTAAACACTGTATTCATCTTGGAATATGTAGCCCACTGAAAGACAAAGTAGGTCACATATGGTACGACTGAATATCGACAAAAGTAGATCATAGTGACATACTTTTTATGCCCAAGAGATCACATGTACAGTTGTATATGCAGTCGTTTAGCTTAATGTGTGTGTTTACATTTTAATCACCACAGGCGGAAGGTATTTGTAAGTATAAATGAATTTCGGTTTAATTCATTCTTAGTATACACCTTCAAATGTTGATGAAACGATACAACAACTCTTTAATTTAGATTGATTTCACGGAAGAGACAAACAACAGATCTTAAATTTTGATTGATTTCATGGATGGGAAACACAACAGATCCTTGATTTGGATTGCTTTCACGGAAAGGAAACACGGCAACATAATGCAATTGCACCCACGTCCTTTCTTTGTACTTTTCTAGCACAATTGTTTTTCTTTAAATAATATGGGAAACTTCGAAGTGCAAAGGAGATCCAAGACGCTCAACAGACAGGAAGAGTCTAAATCACTCCTGAGAGGTAAAGAGGTTTGAGTGTCTTGAATGGGCAGAAACCATTCATTCGTTATTATATTGCTTTTTTCTGATAGCCTTTTTGTCAATCCTAGATTACCCCAAAGCTGTGTTCTTTTGTGGGGTTCACTCCGTAATCAAGAGAATAAAATGCTTTGATATAGCGTATTTACAATCGTTAGAGCCATTTTCCTGCTGAATCACACGCCATACAGAAACACAGATAATAAATGAAGATTTCTCATTTCTTCAGCGTTTCTTTTCACCACATAATATCGACACTTCTGTTCTTTTGTAAAATTCCAGGTGAGACGCAAATCACCCAGCGCAGAGGTGGCAGCCATCCACACACTGTGGACATCGTAAAACTGGAAACGGTACAATGACAAAAAGATATTTGTACGGTATGCGATGGGAAGCAAACGGTCAGGGAAAGGCAAGATTGGAAAACAAAACGATATTAAATAACATTAAACATTATTCAGGCAATACTATAAGTCAGATACATAATACCTTCAATAATGTTTAAAGGTTGTATATCCGTTCAAGGCTTAACAGCTGCAAAACCAGCCAGCTTACGAAATCTTGGAAAGGTGGTCGGGTAAAATACGATTATCTACGCCTATGAACTCCAAAACATACACATTTAAGTCGACTTAACGCCGTACCTTACGTACCTTGATACATGACGGATGATATTAACTGAATCAGTAATATTTTAACTCTAACAAGTATCACTGGAGGTGAGTGATTAAGATGTTCGGCAATGCGACCTTTGATAATCAGCATCAGGTCGCATTTGATTTGCTTTAAAAATGCCTCTAAATCGGAATAAAACAATGCAGACGAAATCAAGGACCATAGATTTCGAATCTGACATGGGGCAAAAGCTAAAACATTTAATAAACAAATTTCTTTCTGCGTAATAAATCACGGCTTTTTATATCTGTTAATCATTCATAAACGTTTGGTATTATCGGAAGTCCTTGTGGTGGAAACTGAAGAAGCCAGTGGTAAATGTGTGCCTTACTGCTAGAACCAATACTACTGGAAGAGCATTGCTGAAGAAAAACGATAGATTATCAAGGCGATCTTATTCTTCAAACCAAAATGATATGCAGGTATATTTTTTAAATAGAAACTGACCATCTGAAATAAAAATATATCATGAACATAAAAAGCAACTAAAAAAAAGAGATAAGAATTCATTTAATAGCATTGTTCGTAAATGTTATTTTTGTTTAACTCTGCACGTTTACTGTATTATCTGATCAGGCCTCATTGAATTTAGAGCTAAAATGTAGTCAAAGATTCCACTTGCGAAATCATAATTGTTGTTCTTTTTGTAAGTTTGTCTGAGATAATAAAATGAATGATAAATAGAAAGAAGATAATGAGTCAATGATAATGGATAATGTAAAACAGAAAATAAATACTTGATATTGCACATATTCAATTAAATATCGTTGTAAATCATTTTGCGAATTGCTTACAAGGTGTAGTGTCTAGATGTGTCAATATTCTTTTGCCATTAGTGAGAAGTGTAATTAAAATAGCTAGTCTGGTACCTCGTACTCTCATGATGCTCCGCACAGGAGTGTTACGTATAATGGAAAAACAGGGTAAGAAACTTCTAAAGTAGGATTCCGAAAGCAGGGATAGTCATTTCATGTATTTAATGCCAATAAATATGTAGAAAATAGACTATATTCTTAACAGAGAAAAAATACAATAAAATCTATGTAGACTGCTTAACAGTGCATTTTATTTAGTCACTCCCTAGTTTGGGGTCTGAAGGTATAATAGAACCAGTTTCCAAGAAATACTTCGATCGATAATTTGACAAATATGTAGACTTCTATTTTAAATTAAAGGTTTTTGAAGAGTGAGAAATGCAATAATGTAACTAAAGTTCAGTGTGGATTTGGTACTCCTGATGCCATATTCACTTTATATTCATTGATTATAAAAGCTATCTGTCTTTCTCTGTCTCTATCTCTGTCTGTCTGTCTGTCTGTCCCTCTGTCTCTGTCTCTGTCTCTCTCTCTCAGAGAAAATGCCTTTGTCTTGTTGTTTTACTGATTAAACAGATAACTTTTGATAGCATCACTATGCTGCATTTATTGTACCAAATAGTCTGAACTGGTATAGATGGAAACAAATATTTCATTCTGTAATATCATTATATTGGAATGGGAAGACCTCTGTCAGATCTAAGCATGTTTGTCTGAAGGTTTCTTTAAGAAACTGAACAATGCAAACATAAGCGTTTTTTCCTTTATTGTGTTCTCTACATTTAACTGCTTCTCAGTTTTTTGGCGATGGATGTAACAGTCAGTCATAATTTTGCATACAGGGTATTACTGTATCATGATGATTGCGTCATTTTTTTTCCCTCTAAATGTGGTTCATTTGCAACACGTGTTACAAGGACTTGAAAATTACTGTGATCAGTGGGTGTTGGAAGTAAAAGTAAATGTAAGTTTGACAAATATGTTTGTATTCAAGAATCGTGGGCGGGAATAGTTCAAAAGATCATGAAAAGTGGACATATATTGGTGAAAACATTGCGGTTGTAAATGAATATTTGTATATTTAAATCTTTATTTCAACTTAAAGCATAATTTTTTTTAAAGTCTAAAATTAATTGTTAATCAGGAACGGAAGGCTTTATTTTATATACCAGGGCGTGATGAGGGGTTGTCCTTTAATGGGACGAAGTTAAAGTTATTTTATACAAATGTTGCATGTGTTTTAGATTACCCATGTGAAGTATGAGAAAAACTTGTTTGTAAATTTTTTCCTTCGTTTAATTTTCTTCTTTTATTTGGAAATGATCGCTATATAGCAATAGAAATGAAAAATACAATATGTGTGGTTTGTTATATGAATGTCTATGAAGACGAAGTTTGTTTCTTTTTAGAATGCCCATTATACAAAGATGCAAGAGTAGAATGTCCAAATATGTTGCAAAGACACACCCATTGTTTATTAAAGTGCGTCAACCTTTTGTAGTGATAATTTGAAACAGATGTCTTTTTTGAGTCTGTACATCTAAATATGTTTAGTGGCTCGCTTAAACATTTTAATAATGTGCATTAGGTCGTTAAGTTTTTCATATACTCGTCGATCCCTCCTCCGATATTTTATTTCACAAATATTTTATTGGTGCTTCGTTATTTTTTTATATCCTTTTTCAACTACAACTGCTATCTTGAATTTCTCACACGCAAATTTTCTTCGTTACGTTTTTCTTGCGGGCATGGTCAAATTACTTTTGGCAAAAAAGAATTTAATTGAAGCAATTTTTTCCAGACTATGTATCCGGCGAACTACAGAGATTCTATTAATAAAGAGGCTGTTGGAAAAACACAATGTAAGAGAGAAAGGGTTGCCCAAAAACATGCGAAAATTCATTGTCATACGTCATTAAAAATGGTAATCATTGCACGAACAGCTTTGAAATTACTAAAGAAAAAACCCAAACAAAATACTACGGTTAACGGGATTTTATATTAGTAGCTGTATTTTTTTTTTTAAATCATGGCTTTTTGAACAAACAAACAAGGTCTGCACTAAAGCAGCAGGCAGTCGTAATTTAATGTTGTATTCTTAATCTGACACCGTTGGGCGTGATGAAATATATATGACCTAAACGGGCATGGACGCTACTCTATAGCCTCGTGAAATAGCTTACACTACAATCACAGAACCAGTCCAATCAGACTCCGCACTACTCTCATCGACTACTGTCAGTCAGCTCATTCTACTCCTCTCCGCTGTGGGCAATCAGTCTTGTTCGGTAAAATCAATGCAGATCTTATCGTGCCTTGCACCAAGGTTGAGCCTGTAATTTGAAACAAGGGGGATTAGTGTGTATTCTCTTCACTTTTTGACGCTTGTCAACCTCAACAAAAGGAGATTTCGTACTTGAGAAGATAAACATCAACTGTAGCGGTTGACTGTGATTGGAACAATCAGAAACTTACAAGTACTTGCTTTGAAAGACCTAAACAAGAGTCACGAATATATAGTTTACGGGTGTTAAATTATTACCTTTGTCTATTTCAGATGTATGAATACGTTTGGAATCTTTTCGATCGAATTAGAGGAGTGTAGTGCACTCGTGTTATTCAGTAGAGAGTTGTTTAAAAGTACTTGAGTCATGTTCCTAACACCATTGTTAATTGGCTATATTACTAATGCCTTTGGCACATTTTGTCAACTACGATTACTTTAACTCTGTTAACGTATCTTGTACTTTATAAAGAAAATGTATATCTTTTGCTAAAAGTTAGTTCATCAAGACAACAAACAAGATAAAGCAAGGAAAACAATTTTAATTTTTGCGCAACTGTACAGTGCTCTGGGTATTTTAAATATAAAAAGAAACAATGCTTGGTTGGAGTGATTGCATTAAAATGAGAGTATTTTAAAATTCTGTATGTCGTTCAAAATTCTAGCATGGTGTTGTTTTTGTCTGATTTTACGTCCTTTCATTTTATGAACTTTTTGTGTGATCTTCACTTTATTTATCCTTTAATGGCCCATACATTTCCATTAAATGCATCATATTTTGTTAATGCTTGTTAAATATATTGGTTTTAAATACCATTACTGAAATCTGATCAAAAATCACGATTTATTATGCTTCAGTTGATTATTTTTAAAAGAATCAATGTAAGTGAATTTAAGGAATAAATGTCCTTGAAAGCAACAACAAAACCACCTCCCCTCACTCTTTGCAACATAAAAATATAATGATTGTGTCGACCCCAAACCAATGGTGATGAACACCAGGCAAATTAATAGATCTGATCATGGATTAAAGCATTGACGACGTCATTGTCTTTCATATTTTACTCCTCGGAAACACTATCGGTGCCAACAATGCATGCATAGAATATTTCTAACGCGTCATCGACTAGCTTCACGTCGGTATAACCACGTTAACAAAACTGAAAACTCTGGATAGGTATTCTTCAAAAAAATGCATTTCCTGTCATGTGTTTATGCATCTGTTACAGATAAAATGAATCTAGTACACAAGAAGGGATATAATATCAAAGATCAAAGTGAAACCGTACACGGTATCATTAGAATGTGAACCATGAATTTAATGCGTGGATATCACAACTTTTTTTTCCCAATTAATAAAATACCAAAATCCCTTGTGCAAGCAGCCGAGGTGACACAATCAGATAAAAATGTTCTGATTTATTTTATTAGACTAAAAATGAGGAAATTTGGTTTCAAAATTTCCTGTACGTTCATTAAATCACAGCGATTAAAGTAAACAACTATCTTGCTAAAATACGTGCACCGAGAATGATAAATGTTATTTATTCTGGTGTTACGTCTAGGGGCTTAAAGTATATAACAAGACAATCTAAAACCCACAAGCATTCAATTTTCCAAAGTATACAATTATTTCCCTAAAATATAAAATCAAACAAAACGAAAGAATTAAAAATAACTCATAGTATATTAATTCCTGGAATTTCTAATTGTACTCTCATTTTCACACTAATCCAGAAACGATACAAAGGTATTGCGAATGAAGGTTCAAATGTGCATATGTGCTATTGTGCTAGAATCATGAAGAATCACTGTTCTAATATCCAAAAGCATTTACTTCAAGATAATCCAATGAAAGTTGAATGTCAGTGAAGTCCTCTAATGTTTCAAGTAATCCAATGAAATAATGAAATGTCCAAGTCCTTGAATAATTTCACAATATTTCAGCAAATTACTGTCTATTTAGAATGAAAGGTTTTTCCTCTCTGCAGTTTCAACGAATACATTATAAATAAATCAAATTTCCTCTCCGATTCTTGCAAGGCTGAATATAACTGAAGAATGATAACGCTTGTTTTAATTCTCTTATATAGCCACCTAATGCGCATGAAATAAACAAATCTGAATCACCAGAAAAGGTTCACGATCATTTAAATCATTTTATTGTGAAATATTTTAACATTCATGGTCTTACCTTTTTTAACATTACTGAGCCAATCAGCAACTAGGGCGTGCATGATATCTCTACAGAAAAAAACGTATCACTAGGATCATGTGATGTTGACGTGACCTCTATGCACTCCTTCGTTGTCCTTGTGTCACCGAAGTAGTTGTTAATATGAACTTGGCAATCAACCTTGATTTATGAATTGAAATTTCACAATGTATCGTACATTCACTTTTATATTATTGCACATTCCAGCCACTGAATTAAAGAATTAAAAAATTAAGTGTCATTAACCCAACTGACTTAAATAAAAATTATATTAAAAATAATACATCATATAGATATCGTAACACTAGTTATCAAAAAGATTTGAATGTAACAAATCAAAATAAAATGCGATCTTGTTTAAAGCTATCTAGGACGACATTATAAAAATGAAAGACTTACCTAATTCCAAGTTCCAAAAGTCGAAAGTTTTGTTTCAGAGCCGAAAAAAAAAAAAGCCGATAACAAGAGGAGCTAGAAGAAAGTTGATGATGGCAATTAAATCTACGACGATGACAACGAAAAGAAAATATATGTACCTTTATTTCTTAAATTACATTTTTGTGTTATTGATCCGGTACTGAGAATATCTCGCAGCAGATTGCCCAACCTTTTCAAAGTGTGCGTAGGCTCTCATGATATCGAAACCTGAGCGTCTGGATTCTCTTATTTCCAGTACATCTGTACACATTTTCCGGTGTTAATAACAATATGTAGGGAAAGAAACGACAACAGTGTCACAAAATTAACACAAATAAGACAAATTAAGAGCACAGTGTACCGAAATAAGACACAATCAGCTGCACAGGTTACCGAAAGAACAGATGCGCCGGTGTAATTTCTAAGATACTTCGGATGTTACTACACTGACCAATCTGCAACTGTGCAGTAACAATCTTGGTTGCCACAGATCATTGTCTTCGTGAATTTTAAGAGAAAATAAATGTAGCTATATTCTGATATTGTCACATTCGGTTGAGTGGGTAAGTAGATGTGATAGACACTGAACAAAGTTATTTTTTGCTGACATTTGGAATTCCCAGCATTGCAGTTCATATTAGGGAGTGTTATCGTTAGAAACAATAAGTTTCCGAATGATGTTTTTCACCTACATTAATGTGAAAGCTGTAGTTTGATTGGTATATTTAAAAGTCAACAGAAGATGACCTCATATTGGTTTAAATCAAACATCCGTGATGTCGGAGATCTTGATTTTACAGGAGTTATTCTAATAGACGCCCGGTAGGCGGTGCAATTTCCAAAAGGGGGTGGGGGTGGCGAATACCATACATCACTGCATCACTGTTTGACTGAAAACGTTCGTAAATTAATTTGTTTTGATTTTTCTAACAGTCGTTGAAGTACTCGTGTACTGTTTTAATTATTTGGATATACTATAATGGATATATACGGATCCAAATAGCTAATTTTTTTGTTCTGATACAAAAATTTAACAGCTTAGTCAAAACTATGAAAAATATTCACTATATTATTACGTAAATTTTTTTGTGTCAAGTATGTTACTTGGATAAAAGTAGTTTGGGGAATTCAAACACTAGCACTAATTTGAAAAGCACGATTGAAATTCGAACCCATCTACAGTGCCTTTGGTAACGTGAGCAAATTTCTTCTTGAGGAATTTTGGAATTTGGTGAGACATTCCAACTTTCACGATAGCTAAACTAAACATGCCGTAAAAATCTTCGCCAGATAAGCCAATGACTCCAATACATTTCTTTAGAGAAAGAAGATAGTATAATAATCTATCAAGCATTCAAGAAACAAACTTCTGTGGATATCAGAGTATAATAACAAACAATAAAATGAAACCATTGATGTATGCAAATTCATCACACTCTACGTTCTGAATACGCGCGTATTCAAACGACGATAACAACAAAACAAATTTTTCTATTTTTACAATTCTTATCTCTCTGAAGCTTGTTTTAGATGGCTTAAACGATAATAAGTTTTGTTTAAACACAATATAAAAAAAACAACGAAATCAAGCTCTTCGCTACCAAGCGACAATTGTGCGCCATCGGGCAGACAGTTTGATGATCACGCGTAACCTTCGACAATACAATCATCTGATGCGGCTCATTGGAACATAATTCAGTGGCATACAAAAGCTAGAACAACTGTCAGATCCTAAGCGAGTGATGAAATCTTCATGCATTTTGTTTACAACGTCTAGATTGCTAAGAGTAGATAAAATTCTACGGCCAACTTCTCAAAAAGAAATAAGGACAAGAATGGATGTGAAAGGTTGATTGACTCTGGCAGAACAAAACGCAAAAGCCTGGTGGCGCGCCAGTCCAATTGATGCGCGGAGTGATACGGAAAGTAGAAATCTTTACGGCCTTTTTATAACTAACAGATTTGTCCATCTTTTGTAAAGAGCTCATAAAAAACTCGTGCGAAGAAGACGGATTCCTAAGAAATACTTTTCAAGTGATTATTTGCTAATGAAAAAAGTAACCCATGTACATGATGTGTATATTAAAAGTACGTTTCTCCGATAAAATTAATTCCAAATTAATTCCCGCAATGTACTGTAAACATTAATGAAGATTCAGATTGTCCATAGCCACCAAAATGAATTACATCCCTTAAATACGGCTCCCTATGCTGTTGTGTGACTTTACTATTAAA